>OY735263.1:9794178-9897578 GCA_963457715.1 Argyresthia albistria
GATAAATATGTTGCAGCCTGACGTGATATTATGAATGTAGTTAAAATTATTCTATAAGATCTAAGAGAAGATAGAAATGGAACAAATATATAGTAGCATAAGATAGATTAGTATTCCACGCTATTTTCACTTGTTTAAAAAGACAATATGAGCTCCTAAATTATTACTATTAAAAGGTACCTTCCACTGTATAACGAATGTATATATTGAAAGATGTTTAAATATCTGCTAAAGTATTTATGGAAAATGTATACCTGTATTCCTCAAAACTCGAAAATGGCCTAAATATTTAAATGGTCTGTTACATTGTACTGTTTGCCTCATGATGAACTTATAAAATCAGGGACTAGCATAATCAGAAACGGATCAGATTAATTGCGCTAGCTGAGCGAATCTTCAATGAAATATAAGTATTATTAGTGATTTATGTATGAGACATTTCTTTCTCGTTCCAAATACCATATCAGATCTTCGGCTTGTACGAATCTGTGCTACACGAAAGATATTTTTTCAAAGATTAACTAACTTGTCTAAAAGACACAGAAAGGGATGATAGACAGACAGGGGCGGGCCCGGCGTTTGAGACGTTGTATACATTTTGCCCCGTTCAGGCACGCCCCGGACACGGATCATGCACTGTGTAATATAAACTGCTTCATACAAAATGTATGCAAACGTCTTAAGTCCGGGGCATGTCCAAGGCCCGCCCCGGTCAAATATAAATCATCCCAAAATCGTACAAGTGTGAACTTAGCTATAGATTTATCTGCTTCCGACTATAGAAGTGTTATAATCTAAGTTAGCTTTCTAGTGCAATTATTCTGTAGGTAGGTTCAAGATTATATCAAGATGTTGACAATTCAAATTACATAAATGTTGATTCATTATTACTTATTGGTATCGGGGTCACTGTTGCTATTGAATTATAGTGAAAGTTTCTTTAGCGATTTTCACTAAGATGTTGGTATGTCAATACGGCTGTTTTATTTAAAAAAAAAACCTGCAACATTCCGAACTCTTGTGATTCGGAATCACATATTATGTCCCCTGTAACAGTTGTAGACCAATGTAATTTAGATTACCTTAGGATAGAAACATCATTGTTATGAATTTGCAGCATATTTATATAGGGACAAGGTGTAAATGAATTAACGCATGAGAAACTACTTTGTTATAGTGGATCCAACATAGGATGATCTCTGACAGCTTGTCACTGTGACTACTAGGCATGGGGATAGTGTCGATACAAATTATCGATATTCTAACTAAAGTTTCTGAATGTTTCAAGCAAATCAAACAAAAGGATGTTGTAACTTGTTTTTATTCTTGTTAAATCGATTCACAGCCCAAATCACCATCATCAAAGTCTGATTCGGACTCGCTGGAGCAGTCTTGTAGATTTATAATCAGTTCCTGGGTAGATTGGTCGAATCGTACGTCACGCTCCCAATCTTCATCCATATTTTTTCTTGTTCTGTCGATGTCTTCAAAATTCTGTTATATGTTCCGAGTCAAGATCGATAACTTGTCTTACGATAAGTGTAGCACGTCACTATTTGCCAATAAAGTATGTTAATTGTCTCTATACATTTAACCGTCGAAAAATACGATACTTCATAGGCGTGTTTTGACACTGACAGCTGTCAGAGATCATCCTATGTTGGATCCACTATAGGGACATCATTCTAAGCAACTATATTCAAACTAAAATAACTCAGAAAGCCTACTATCTAAGTATGTACTATTTTTTTTTATAGAACATTTGTTTGTAATTCAATTCTCGATCGATGGACATATGTTTACAGGTGTACATGAAAAGGCGCATTTTTAGGATACTTCCAAGTTTCATGTTGTATCCCAGGCAGCATACAAAAACGTTCGAAGCCCTTATTGTTCAAAAACTGTCTGGCTGGCAGGTCTGAGCCTCTGCCACTCGTATGTTTTTATTGGTATAAGTAACAAGTGATATGATAACCCAGAGTATCTGCATGATTTCCTATTTACTGTAGTAAGCTCTATGTACAATAAATAGCCGTGTCGACATGCCATAAGCTTGTTAGATTTTGTACAAGTTACTTTGTCTCGACATTTGTTACTTATCAATTGTACTTCACTGAGGTAACCCGAGGAGACAGTGACTCTGTACTACCATACGTCGACTGCATTAGTACGATTGCTTGCTAAGAGACGACTGCTTTATTATAATTTTTAAATTGTATATTTTTGAAATCAGCATGTGATTTACGAGGCCACGATAATAGTTAGATTCCTAAACTAAACACCAACTAATCTACAAAACTGTACCAATATTAATCTCGTTGAAAATATTGTCATTGACCTTAAAAAGTAACCAATAGAGGTTAATCAAAACAATTCATAATGTCATTAAAACTGCATTGTAATGGCCGTATTTTAATTGATATTTATACCCTACTTTTATACTCGTACCTTTTGTAAGTTATTTTACGCCTATGAGCCTATATCGCTCACTTGCGATGGTCATCAATCAATGCTTTCTCTATTGATGCGACTTTGTTAATTTTAGTTCCCGTATGTCATTCCAAGCCTTTTTAAAAGGTGATAATCTTGTCAGTAGCGTTTATGGTTTCTGTTCGGGTGCGTTGTTATTATTTTGACTGTAAATTTTGACGTTTTAATAAAACTAAGTTTCAATATGTATTGCGTTATTGTTTGTTCCCTCACACGTGTTAGGCCGGATTTTACCAACTAAAAGTTATACGAGAATAACTATCCCGGGGATAATTTGTATGACTATGACAGTTCAAAATGAGGTGATCTGATCCTGGTGTCTATGAAAAAGTAAAAGATACTCTCGAGTAAAAGTTACTCTTTCGTTGGTAAAATTCGCTCTTAGTACAATACAGGCTGCAACAGAAAGGCGTAGTCATATTTTAGGGGGTTAGGGACATCATTCTGAGCAACTTTCACTATGAAACCGATTTGATCAGAGCAACTTTAATTTTTACTTCTCAATACAAATCACAGCTGACCGCCTGGACCAAAACGAATGGAGTAATGAAAATTAAAGTTGCTCTGATCAAATCGGTTTCATAGTGAAAGTTGCTCAGAATGATGTCCCTCCCTAACAGCCCCCTAAAATATGACTTCACCTTTCTCTTACACCCGGTATAGGAAGGATATCGTACATTACTATCTACCTCATATGCGGGTAGCAGCATTAATCAAGATTATACGAGTAGGTACCTAATTGTAAAATAGTTACCATTTACACAAGATCAGCTGTCATCTATTTGACTTATTGGCAGTCAAAAGATAAGAGTATACTCAGTAAAGATAAACTGTCTGTTTGGTCGCTCGGTCCCAGAGAGGATCTAGAGGTCTCCGCGTAGAGTTGTGCGGTGTTTATTTAATTAATTAATCAAACATGAAGGCTATTGAGAAAGGACGATCAAGCTATGTAAGTACCTACGATGAATATTTTAAAATAATTAATTTAAATATTATGGAACTCTGTTTACAATTTATTGCTTTCTTTCGGTAGTGATGTTAGTAAAAAAACGGTTTTAGTGTGCGTGGAAAACCAAACCCTCTAGGGCATGAGTTGCAAACCTTTTTATGATCTAAAAGTCTCACAAGTAGGTACCTAGGTAAATGCTTAGATACAGCTAGTTACGGATTAGTGTAATATGGCAACACAAAATTTAAATAACATTATTAGGTATACAAGAAAACATTTGAGAAACAAATTAGTAAAAACGTCCAAAAGTTATACAAATTATGTAGGTTCCTAGTTTTGCGAAATGAATCCGTTTTGTCGTTTTATCTCTTGATGTAAAAAAAATGCTTCCTTCCTACGACTGACATTAGCGTGACCTCTAAATTCTTTACATGCATTCATTGCCTGTTAGCTGTCAAAGTGGGCAGCGACTGAGTTGGATTGTGCGTGATTCTTTTTATTTTATCGTGTAATTTAGAAGAATACTACTCTTAAAACATGGCATTAATAGTAAGTACATTTTTATTATGCTTATCTCTAGAGGTTCTTTGAGATGTATGATTTAGTTTATTAGGTATGTTTACTCAGGTAGGTACAGTCCTTCTAGATGGCTAGTCACCGGGTGTGACTGACAAAGTCATTTTGTGGTAGGTTTTTAAGCATGCAATGTAAGAGCAGTAAAACATACAATTGTTGTATTGCAACCTTATTGTTTTTTTTTATGGTTTTGTATAAAAGAAACAAGAAATCAGAAAAAGTTCAATTTATAACCTCAAATTGTTGTAGAACTCAAGTGACAAAATACAGAGAGGCAATTTTATTGTTAAAAGTTTATGATTATCATGCACGATCTACTTATATTTACAATAAACTAACTAATATCTAAATAACTACTTATCTTATAATAAGACTATAGGAATATGAAACCTCCTTGTTTGCATGGAAGAAGTAAAAAGGGTTCATCTATAACCGCGTTTACAACAAGAAAATAGAATAGCATAAAGATACTGAGTATGAAATATGAGTTAGACGGTTAGACCATTCTACCAATACTTTTGCAACTTTGTAGCCAAGTTGCCTCTTGCACTCTATAAAGTTCAAGTTCAGATTAAAAGCAAGGACGACCATAAACAGACGTTTACGCCATCCATGATGTTGATAGGTTCTTGTACATACCTAAAAGTTAATAGTAAAATGTGTTATGCAATAAAATAATGCAAGACAATTACCTAGGTACTTTACCTACACATACTTGGTATTCTTTATGAAAATAAACGATTATTATTATTTATTTGTACCTACCTACTGAATTAAAGCTCAGTTTTATAAAAATTAAATTATTGTTAGTTTTGTTTGACGCCTTAGAAATAATAACAAATGCCACTTCATACGTTTATTTACCAAAAAAAAGTAATTAAAGTACTTACCTAGTTACTTACCTAAATATTATTTGGGTAGATGGTAGTATGGGCAGGCACAGAACAGAAAAGTTACGGTCTGACATAATAATGCCGTTAGGTATTTTAGTTAAATGGTAGGTAACTACTAGTGTAGTGCAGGTACCAGAGTAAGGGGTATTACTCGAATGGATAGTTTAGGTAGTAGGTACTTTCCTCGTTTATGTGGACCATATCTCTAATTAGCTGTTTGCCAGATCTGATAGGATAGGATAAATCTATAAACAGTAAAAATCAGGATTGTTGTCATTGATATTAGAGAAATAGAGAGAATAGAACCCAAGGTTGCATAAATCTGTCTTGCATCAAATAGGGTTGTAGGTTGTAGACAAGTACCTTACCACTTCCGGTATTTCTAAAAACAAAACTTTAAAATAAACATACGTCATTGCGATTTGCAGTACAATTAATATCAAAATATATCAGAATATTTTCACATTACAAAAAGCAAAACTCTACTCTCTAGACCGGATAGGCAAATGATAGTCAATTAGTCACGTGGAAATTTTTTAACACTTACACCCGCGTATTTCAAATTTCAATTTTAATCAATGCAAGGCATCATGTCATGACGCTTTCTTTGTTTACTTACGCTTAATTTAATCCCAACTTAACTCTTAATTTCGTCGTGAAATCTATTCAAACTGTCACACAAAGTACCTACTTCGGCGTGGACTTCGCTGAAGCTGAAATAACGTCCGTCATCGTCGGCGCGATTTCACTATAGCCTGCATGCATCGCGCCAAATAGAAAATACTGGCATGGTTTCAAAATATTTATATTTAGAATCCGATGATCTGTGCTACTAGGAAAGGAACTAAACAACCCACAGATCAATTCAGTATAATTTTCCTACGTGGAAAATCTACTGCAAAACCGATTTAGAGAAAAAGTTAGTTCAGAGTTTTCTTTCCGCGTTTTTCCGCGTTGCAACTTTGGGACCATTTCGCGGCTGCGCACAACGGTCGTACGTTTAGTACGCAAGTCAATACAACTCCTTCATAGTAGGGAGCGGATTTCTAGCCAGAAGGGCAGTTCAAGATCACTAACATCGGGGTTTCCCGCGGCTGAGTTTATTGTAAAATCCTTTCATTGTTATTCAGCAAATATGGGTTGGCCGACGGTCTACGATGGCAAAACTGAGGTACCTATCTTTCTGATCTATTTCTGTGATTCTTCGTGTTACGTGAGCGATTCCGAATCTATGCTCTATCTGTCTTGTTACCTTGAATTTGATGGCATTTTCCGTGCCGGCTTTTTGGCATTTTTAACCCTCATTATTTTATGAAAAGGTATTTAGCGTTTCGTGCGGATAGATAGGTATGAACGCAACGGGTTTCTATGGCAACCAATACAGCGTGTACAGACGTATTACCTATATGAATATAAGTATATAAAATATGGAAGACGGTAGGAATTAGATAATTTGTGTGACCTACAAGCGCGCATAGGTCACGTCATTTCCCAATAAGTAGGTAGGTAGGTACGAAGATAGGTAAATAGGTAAGTTCTGACGTTGTTAGGCAAGCATCAACGGAGTGTGAAACTGATTAAAAATAATAAATAATCTGGTAAGAGAACTAGGTAGGTACCTACTTTCTTACCTATTTCTTTTATTCTTAGAAACTAGACTTTTCTATTTAAGTTTAAGTCGTTAGTTACAGTCAAACAAACCCATCGCCCCGCTCTTAGTAGGTAGGTACCTAACCTACCTATAAAGTGGTTAGTTATAATATAAGTTCACTGCAGTTCCCCCCCTAGGTAGTTATTATAGGTACTTAGATATATCTACAATGTCCTAAGTCTCCGTCCTCCTCCTATCTAACGTCTCAGTCCTTCACTATTTCCTATAGGTAAGTGGGTGTGATCTTGCTATTATCGTTATCAATTCCACTTCACTTCATGAGTAAATTGTCAACACAACACAATACCGATCTAAATTAATGTTATGCTAATAGTTACCTATATATAAATGTAACGTAACATTAATAGGTGCATTACGTCGACGACGACGCGGTCGACACGACAATGCTAAAGTTGCGAGTCCACTGCGTCGGATTCGGATCGGAGTGTACGCTCTGTACGAGGCGGATGACGTCACCAGAAGCTCTCCAGCGCAGAAATGCCTATCCAGGGGTTGTTCCCAAAGTAATCCATTATTTTGTTATAGAAAACTCAAATATGCCATACATCAGTTCCCAAAATTAACCAAGGTTTTATTATTTCAATATTTTTCTCGTTTTCGAGTCTCATTATCATCCACGGTAGCGAGGTACAGTCAGGCGAATGCATTTAAAAAGTTATGGAGTAATCTCTTTGTGTCAAATTATGTCAATGATCGGTTGATTCCTAGTAATAGGTACTCAATTATACCTTTATTACCATAAGTAGTCCAGTGGAACACCCATGAAGTACTAGGCCAGGGACATACTATTACAGGAGGTTATTCTTAATATTCAAACGTTATTTTTATTTAAATAGAATAGAGTAGGTAGGTAAGTAATTTTATTTAAATAAAAGTACTTACATGTTTTAGATATGACAACTTTCAGAATTAACCTCCTACAACAGTCTATTGCCCTAGTACTTTATGGAAAGTTGAAAGGACGTCGAGTGAGCACGAGCTAAAAATCCATAAAATATTTCTACAATAGAATACAGCACTATGGGGGTGTGGTTCAGTCCCACCCTTCCTCTAGTCTAGGAGTATGGCCAGGGTGTATAATGTGGGTCCGCAGTGATCGTGCGGGTGTACCGACACAGCCTGGGCGAAGGCACTTTTACCGTGTACTTGAAGTAAATCTTAGGATTTAAAACAAGTGTATGGTAGTAAAAGCATGAAATAAACCACTATAAAAAACGGGCTTTTCCACAACTAGTTCGTAATTCTTAAAATTTACCAAGTAATGGTGGTAATAGCCCGAAATTAATGAAGATAACAAATCTTTTCGGGCTTTTACCACAAGTAAACCTTAGGATTGAACGGTAAATTCTGGGGTTTACCGTAGTTCGGGCTTTTCCAGTAACAACTATAATAATAAATAAATAAGGTACATATACCAGACCTTCATTATAAGGTATTTGATGGTAAACAATTACGTAATAGAAATCGATCATGACTTGAAACGTCAAATATTTGATACTCAAGTTGTTTCGCAACTGTACCTTCATTTGGATGAGAATGTAACCAATTTTAATAAATACTTATTTATTTTATTTTCTGTGGATTACTTTGGGAAGCACGTTTGGATGAAGGAACGACTCGATGTGCACTCACTACCTACCATAGAAATTAATACGAAGCAAGAAATCCGTCCGCTCCGTACGCTCCGATTCCGACGCAGTGGACGCACAGCTTGACTAAAGGAAATGAACTTACACACACAACCTCAAGGTTATCTTTATGTATCATGGGCTGATTAAGATTTATTTTCTTACCTAGTCATTACGTAAAATACCATTTTTACTATTTATTATTGCAAAGTGCATCAAATCGTCTAAAGTACTTACTTAGATTTATTATGTTTGTCGTGTATTTACGTATTTATTCTATTAAGTAACCCTTTCAGACTAGAGTGTCATTCTCCTGGCCGAAAAGGAAACAAAAATGACATTAAAATTAGGGGAAATTAAGTTCTCATCCCCTTGCAATAGACATTAATTGACGTCTTGGTAGTCAACTGTCAAAGTCAAACACTATAGTATAGTGCTTCTGCGAGTCATTTAACCTTTCCTTTTCCTGTGAATTGGCCCAACCGATGTGTATAGTAATCAAATGCCCATGGGTTTTATTTGTGTCAGTCCGGAGGAGGTTTAGGGAAAAAGAAATTAAGGAAAAACGTAGAGAAAGGCCAAAAAATCTAAATAACTTTTGTATGGGAAGTTTACTCTTTATCGCTAGATGGCGTTGGTAGCCATATATCTAGCATCACTCAAACTACTTCGTTCAACCCAAAGAGTTTGCATCCTCTTTTCTTTGACCGGAACCAAGTATTATAATATCTGTGCCGGAACCACCGGAACTTATGTTTGACAGCTGCGCGTTGCGTGCGGGTCCGTGCGACCCGTACACCGTACAGTTTGTAAGCAAAGAGTTTCGTAAATCTGATCCCTAAGCCCAAAACTTCCGAACGGGCGGTAGTATACAAAAATAAGCAATCTGTATGATTTAATGGTCAATAAAAAAAACTTGAACTTGAGCGTAGTTGATGCGTATTATGCCCAACACGGGTCTAATATGGATTTTCAAAATGATGAATGAATCGTTTTGTGGCCGGGAACTATGAGAATACCTACCTAAAACGCGCTGCGAAGTCGCGCAACGGGCAGTAGATTAAAAATATCGATTTCACGAAAAGCTTTACGAGGCTCTTCAATCACGCATAGGGTTGCCAGATGTAAAATTCAGAAAACCGGACTTTTCGCGCAGTTTAGCCGGACTTTTCAATGAAAAGGCCGGATATTCAAAAAGTAAAGCCGACATCAATTAAATTACATCTCATGACGACAAATTTAAGCACTATAAACGAATCCAACGTTTGAAAGAAGAAATAAGCAGGTACAGACAAGGACAGTTATAGTGAATCACTTTCCCATAACTATTGTACGAAGTTTCATAGATTTGGGAAGTTTTCTCTATGGCCCGCCGCCGCAGCGAGCCGCCTCGACTCGCGCGAACCGCTCAGTGATTCATTTCGTCTTGAGAGGAAAAAAGCCTAACAAAATCCGGACTGGCCGGATAGCCTGAAATTTGGCCGGACAGTCATCTAAAAAGCCAACAAATGTCCGGCTTTATCCGGACGTCTGGCAACGCTAATCACGCAGATATTGAATTGCATTGCATCTCAATGTCGTATCAATTGCCATCTATAGGTATTGTACGATGTAGGTACATCTATGCAAATTAACTCATCACAGCTCACATGTTGCAACCTAGAGACGACTAGAGTACCTACCTAACTTACCGATATAGGTACTTTGGTACCTATATTCTATCTATCGTAGTGCAAATTATCTGTGTCTGTATG
Source organism: Argyresthia albistria (assembly GCA_963457715.1). Lineage (NCBI taxonomy): Eukaryota > Metazoa > Arthropoda > Insecta > Lepidoptera > Argyresthiidae > Argyresthia > Argyresthia albistria. The sequence continues at coordinate 9,804,141 of OY735263.1, forward strand.
TTTTATATGTTATTTTGTTTCGCGCTAAGTATCTTCTATGTTTTATATTGTGTGTGTGTGCGCTGATGCAAATAAATAGATAAAATACAAATACAAATACCTTACCTAAGTACCTACAAATGCAACCACATATTGCGCTTTTTCAGCTCGGTTCTAAATCGACCGTTCGCAAGGCTTAAAGGGCGTTCTAAAATCAAGCCATTTAATTTAGGGAAGTAGAGTAGGTAGCTGATTTAATAGGAAGCCTTTCTGTCGGCACCTAATATACCAACATAGATACCTGCTCCCTAAAGTTAAACGTACCTTGTAGAACACCTGGGGGGGCAATTCTGTAAGTTCACAAGCCTACGACAAGCCTGGCACAAACTTTACGCTCGCTGGCTCCGCGCTGGCTCATCGCTGGGGCTTGTGGGAGGCTTGTGAATTCTACTAAAATTCACTCGGCCCCTGGACAAGTGGAGACTGAGAGCTCTTCAACATGAGCAACATGCGCATCGCAGCAGCAGCAGTCGAAGACGGCAGATTTAAAAATTATTCATCGGTTGCTGCCTTCGATCATATATAATATATATATGGTATAGATGATCGAAGGTTGCTGCCTACAAGTTTCATAGCGCGTTGACAGTAGCATCGGTAGCGTTTGCCTCGCAGATTTTGTGTCCTCGACAGCTTGTCGCTTTGTCGGCAGCAGATCAACCTAGTTCTGCTGTCGACACGTTTTAAGCCTTCTGTCGACAGACAGGTGCTGTCGACTGCTGACGATACTGTAACTATGTCACTTCTGTAAAAGAGCTAATACAAGGTTTGAATTAACGAAAAATTAGAAACTACTTTGCTCATGAAAGCAACTTTCATTATGAAACAGATTTGATCAGAGCAACTTTTTTTTTTTCACTTCTCCAGACAAATTAGCTGATCCACTCAGGCCAAAATAAAGTTGCTCTGATTAAATCGGTTTCATAATGAAAGTTGCTCAGAATTATGTCCCTAACAAAGTATAGTTTCTCATTATGCGTTAATTCATTTACACCTTGTATAAAAACATTTTTCAACTGGCCCCTACCACGGCTTTTAACATACCTCGTTGCTTCCTCAGGCCGGCTCAGCTGCAAAGCCCGGACAGCAGATGGCGGCGGCAGACGTGGGATCCCAGCTGCAACACATCTGCGCTCTGGACATCGACTCCAAGGCCTCCTATATCCGTCTCTCCGGCATCATCTGTACTATTGGTGAGTTTCACTTCTTCCATGACAAGGGAGATATCCTTAGCAAGGGCTCTGTGTTAATCCTTATGTTTCTACTCACTCATCCTCTATTATAGCCAGACTCGGGTATAGCTGGAATAGGAGGTTTGGATATTTCATTGTGTAAGCTGATTATGACCTTGAAGCATATTAAACCTATCAAAGATAATACGCACTCAGGTTTTTATACCTAAAATGCTGGAATGCCCAATTTAAAGGATATTAAGTAACGTGATGTATCATGCATGATCATGCATGAGAACATGGATTTATTTGTCTCATGATGCTCTTTAACAAAACCACGTGATGTCCCGGGTTTGATATCCAGCTGGGGAGAAAACAAAATAAAAACAGTTTCTGGTTCCCACCATTCAGGGCATCCTAGAGACCACCCTACAAGATATTTCATCAAGAAGCAATGTATTGCATAAATATAATGTCATTCTCGTAGGCCCGGCCTCCCGCGAAGTGGCCATGCTGGAAAAGATGATGGAGACAGGCATGAACGTGGCGCGCATGAACTTCTCCCACGGCTCGCACGAGTACCACGCAGAGACCATCGCCAACTGCCGGCAGGCCGAGAAGAACTACAGCGAGAAACTCGGCTTCCCCTTCTCGCTCGCCATCGCTCTCGACACCAAGGGCCCGGAGATCAGAACTGGACTGCTGGCTGGCGTAAGTTCTTTTAACTGGTTCGCCGACACATCTTATACTAGTGGCCCTGTGGGCAGTAGACTTCGCGAACAGTTAATTAAACTACATTTTGCGATTTAAAATACAATCTATTGACTTTTCACGAAAATAGTTATAGTCTCACTCTCTTGGTCTCTACAGATCATCTTTAATAATCCGTCTCCTACTTTGAGGAGTCCGGACTTGGTATGTATTGAAATTATTTCTTGGATTTTTAGAAAACAGGTGGCCGAAAGGTAATATTGTAGTATATTCTTAGAACCGGCTCATGAAGCCCTTTCATTTGATACCTCACACGATAGGTTTCAGAAAACTAAAATTCAAATCCCATACAAAAAATTGGTAACGTCCTAACTCTCCCCCATGGGGAAAATCGAGAAAAGCTCTCGACAAAATAGTTATTTATCCAACAAGTGAGGAAAGTTCGTTTTTCCTATGAGTTTTGATTTTGAGTCTTGAGCGAACGAAGGATTGAAAAATAGAATCACGAGCGCAGCGAGTGATTATAAAATTCAATCCTGAGTAAGCGAAAGACTCAACAAAACGAATAGCAAATGAACTTGCTCACATGTTGCATACAAAACTTTTCACCACTCCCAGCAAGAAAGTATTCAGTCACCATAGGTTGTTCGCGCCAAAGGCGCTGGGAAATAAAATTTAGTATTTGAAGAACAGACTGAGGGATGGTTGAATGAACCCAGAATATGTTTCGTCTCCAAACCTTAGAATATAATAAAAAAACTTGCTCACCTGTATTTTAACCTTCTGCACTTCCGTAATTCCGCATTTTATTGGCTTTTAGTAGGCACAATTATTTATATTCTGTTTGCATCATATTTTATTTTCCGCGGTCGACCGACATTTTTGGAGGCGAAAGTTCAATTGTTTTTTGTTTCTTGTTTTTTCTTTTAAATCTGTGTGAGATGAGGCTGGCACACGATTTCCAGCGAGCATGGAGTATTACATTCTATTGAATAAAAACGAATCATAGACTGGCGTAAACACAGCCCCCGGGTTGAAAGGTACTTGTCTTTCAAATTGTAATACTTGTTTTACTTGTTTATCCGTAATACCAACTTTAACAATCATATGCTTATTGTAACTTCTGAACGAAACATACCTAACTTAAAATTCATTTCTTTCAAAAGATTAAATAACTTAAAGGGCTTTATCTAAGCTGTTCAATTAAAAACTAAAATAAATTCTACTTCTCAGAAATAAATAATCCTTCTCTGACATTAAACTAATTATAACTATACCTAGAAAGATGTAATATCTATATACACATTATATACATGTACTTTCATTGTGTGGGTAACGGACATAAACGAATGACTGGTCTTTTTAGAATACCTGTTTTGGTTTTAACGAGTGCCACTCGTGTGACACCGTCTAAGCCTGCGTATAATTCTATAATTACACCTAAATGCCAATGCAGGGGTGGAGTGTTATCACTCATGATTAGTACTACGGTTCCTAACACAATGGGTTTCTGAGGAGTGTTCCATTTCTCACGAACCTGAAGAGTATGTAAATATTCTAGACTCCAACGACGCCAGTATGATTGAACTAATTTATCCAGCAAAGTATATCTAGAAAGTAAATGGTCACGGGTTTCATTTACTTCAGCCGCAGGTAAGGATCTCAATGGGACAGTTGTTAAAAAATGAGCAGGTGTTAGTGACATTGGCTCAGATGGATCTGGACTAAGACCCAAAGAAAGTGGCCTGGAGTTTAGTACTGCTTCTATTTGACAAAGAACTGTCAGTAGTTCTTCATATGTTAATATTTGGCCTCCAATTACTCTTATTAGATGAGTTTTAAATGACTTTACAGTCGATTCCCAACTTCCACCAAAATGAGGAGCATTTGGGGGAATCATTTGCCAACCAATCTTGTTTTCGGTTAACTGATGTTGAAATTCTGCTTGGAATGATTGCGTTGCCAGAAATGTATAAAGTTCATTTAAATAAGATCTAGCACCTATAAAATTTGAGCCGTTATCTGAATATAATTGTTCCACGGGACCTCGTCTAGCCAAAAAACGCTTCAGTGCGTTAAGAAATGAGTCGGTTGTAAGGTCTGGGGAAATTTCTATGTGAACTGCTCTAGTCGACATACAAATAAAGACGCATATGTATGCCTTTTGTGATTTATGTCCACGTCTACGGGTCAAAGTTATGTTAAGCGGACCGCAATAGTCAAGACCGGTATGTGCAAATGCTTTAGAAATTTTTAACCTGCATTCCGGAATGTTAGCCATGATTGGTGGTCCTATCGGTTTAGGCCGAGCTTTAAAACAAAAGTTACATGCATGTACCCTGGACCGTATTATCCTACGTCCGGATAATATCCAAAATTTTTGCCTAATTAAGGATAGTAGCAGTTGAGGTCCAGTATGACAATTATTAATATGAAAATGGTCAATAATCATATCTATTAAGTGACCCTTTCTTGGTAATAAGACTGGGTGTTTGTGGTCAAAGGTAAGGTCACTGTAGTGAAGTCTTCCTCCAACTCTTAAAAGACCGTCTACTAATATAGGATTCAATTTTTGTATTGATGGAACACAGGTTTTACCATTTTGAAGAGCCTCTATGGAATCCTGAAAATGTACTGTTTGTATATCTTTCAAAACCATGGTTTCCGCTTGTTTAACGTCTTCAGTATATATATGGCCACGAGTTTTTAATTTCTTTATAAACCGTAAGATATACACAGTAATGCGTAACAATTTAGACCAAGAAGAAACTCTATTTGCAAGTGCATACAAAATAGGTTCTTCGACTTGTATGGTGGGTAAAGCTATTACTTTACTTTCTGGACATTCAGATTTTTGATCTATCACAAACGGTTTAATGGGCCATTGGTTACGGTTCTGAAGTGCCCAGGCTGGGCCGTAAAGCCACAGTGAATGGTTGACTAACTGAGAAGGTAACAAGCCTCTCGAAAGACAGTCACTAGGGTTTTCCTTACCGGATATATGAAAGAACCTGCTTTTAGGGACATTCTCTTGTATTTTAGTCACTCTATTGGCGACAAATGTTTGCCATTTATGTGGGCTAGAATGGATCCAGTGCAAGGAAACAGTGGAGTCAGAAAATATGAACAATTGTTTTATTTTACATCGGTCAGAATAATTATCTATCACTGTGCGAACTAATTCTGACGCCATTAATGCGGCGCATAGTTCCAACCTTGCCAAAGATACAGTTTTAACTGGAGCTACCTTCGACTTAGCACACAGAAATCTAACAGTGCAACCCTTGGAAGTTTGAACATGTATGTATAAAACTGCTCCATAGGCTTTCTCACTAGCATCTGCAAATGCTAACAAAGTTATTTCACATGTTTCGAAGACTCCTATATGTCTCGGTATATTTATTTTTCTTAAAAGGTGCATTTCCTTTTGCATGTTCATCCATTTATCAATAATTGTTTGGGGTGGAAGTTCATCCCAATCTATATGTAATAACCATAGCTCCTTTATTAGAAGTTTAGCATATAATATCACCGGCGCGGCAAAGCCTAGTATATCCCATAATCTAGCAACCATAGATAGAATGTTTCTTTTAGTACAGGATTCATTAATTGATGTAATCCCGAATACAAACACGTCTGAGCCTGGTTCCCATGTAACGCCAAGTATTTTATGGCAGTTTTCATAATCAAAGTTTACCGCCTTTGGGTGTATATGAGACTCTGGAAGAATTTCTAGTAATTCTTGAGAATTACTAGACCATTTCATGAGATCAAAACCACCGGCTTTAAACATATTTATCAACTCACTAGAAAGTATGACAGCTTTAGGCAAGTTTGGAACACTGGATACGACATCATCCATATAAAGGTCCCGTTTTATTACAGCAGCGGCATGTGGATATTGATGTGCTTCATCTTCTCCAAGCTGTTTCATCGTACGCAATGCTAGAAAGGGACTTGCCGACATTCCAAAACAGACTCGAGTAAATTCATATAGTTGGAGAGATTTATTTGGATTCATCCGATATAGGATGCGCATGTATTTATGATAATCTTTATGGACTTTAATTTGTAAGTACATTTGTTTTACATCTGCGCAAAAGGCTACAGGGAAAAGTCTGAAGTTAAGCAGAACTAGGAAAATATTTGTCTGTAGACTGGCTCCTGTATGTAAGATTGAATTCAGTGATATGTTTCGATCAGTGGGTGAGCTGGCATCTAAAACCATTCGTATTGGTGTAGAAACACTGTCAGTTCTTAATACAGCATGATGAGGAATTACATAGCCTTCAGTAGAATGTAAATCCTCTTTACCAACTGTTCCAACAGGTGAAAGGAAATCTTTCTCGACATATTCCTCAATAATCTTATTATATGACTCTTGCATAGTTGGTGAAGCCTTTAATTTACGCTCCAATGCATTGAATCGCTTAGACGCCGATTTTAAGGAATTTCCTATATCTGTGGGGTCTTGTTTGAAAGGTAGTGCTACAGAATATCTACCTTCAGCATCACGTGTAGTGGTATCTTTATAAATCTTTTCACATTCTTGTTCTTCTGGACTCAGTATTAAGTCAGAGGAGTTAGGTATTTCCTCAAGCTCCCAAAAGTTTTTAAGAACTTTGGCAAGTGGTTGGCTCGTAAAAGCACATAGAGCAACAGATTTAGTTGGTTTCACTTGAGAAGCCATACTAATAGGTGCTTTACCCATTAGAATGAAACCTAGTGTAGTTTGAATAGCGATAGGGGCATCTGGAGGACCATTTAATCTCCCTTGTAACAACAGATGAGGAAACAGTTCTGCACCTATCAACATATCAATGTTTCCAGGAGTGTAGAAAGAATCATCGGCTAGTGGCACTCCAGTCAGATAATGTAGCACCGTGACATCAACTGGAGCAGTTGGAAGCATGTCGGTGATACGGTCAACTATTAGAGGACTCAGTTTATAGTTTATATTATCATCAAAGCGAGAACTAATTTCCATCTTAGCAGACCCTATTATTGGATTAGATTTTCCTCCAAATCCATGTACTGATATTGGTAACGGAAGAGATTCTACATTTAGAGAGAGCCTTTTGCAGCAGGATTCAGTTATGAAGTGATTCTGAGAGCCACTATCAATCAGACAGCGTACCATCTGTGGTACATTATGCCTATCTAATACATTGACAAGTGCAGTACCTAGTAGCACAGTCAATGGTTGGGTTGGTATGGATGCCTGTACGGACTGTGAGGACAATAAAGATACAGACATGTCAGGTGCATCATTTGATTGTCCATCCTCAGAGTTAGACATGAGAGGCATTGACCTTTCAAGTTTTAATTCATAATCATTATCTAATTCGTCTAATGAATTAGAAGTTGCCATTGCAACCGGTAAAGATGTACTTTGCAAGCGGGAATTGTCATTGAAATGCAACAATTCATTATGAGTTTTTGACTGGCATATGCTGCATGGTTTTTTCGTGTTACATGCAGAAGTTTTGTGGCGTAAACTAAGGCATGATAAGCAACCTGTCTTTTCTTTTATGAAATTATATCTATCTTTAGCGGACAGGTTCTGAAACTGGGTACAGCGCTGCAACATGTTATGATTGGTGCTGAAACACATTTGACATTTTTCAGTGGATGTAACCAGAGCATGAGGTTTACCAGAGTAACCTTTTGGTACTGGTATTGATAATTTTGGTTGTGCAGGTAATGCTCGTGTCACATTTGACAATGGAGCCCCCGTTCTTTCAAGAATTTTGGCTTGTTCTTTGACAAACTTTACCAGGCCTTCGTAACTAGGTATAGGCTCATGTCTCACAGTATTCTCAAACAAACGTGCAGTTTCTGTATCCAGTTTCTTTAGAGCAGTATAAAGAAACATGAAGTCTAATTTGTCACCAATATTTAGTTTCTTATAGGCTGCCACCGATATGGAGAACTTGTCAATAAAGGTGTTCAATCCTTCTACTGTTGGAGTTACTCGTTTTAGATTGAATATCTCATCTAAATGAGCAGTGCCCAATGTACGCACATCTTCATATTTATCAACTAATGTTGCATATATCGACTGATAGTTGTCACCAGTTGGAGACAAACCAGCAATGGTAGTCAGTGCTTTGCCAGACAGCTGGCCACACAAGTAATACACCCTTTCAGAATCAGTCAAGTATCTATTATTGTGAATTGTATTGTTGTAACATTCAAAGAAGAGAGGCCATGACTTAGCAGTACCATCAAACTTGGGTAGCTCAATAGGTGGAAGCTTCACGCGTTGTGGACGCAGTGGTTCGGGAGATTTAGCGGTGTCACTTCGAAAAGATTCTACCTTGCTCATAATGACACCATACAGATCCTCAAATGCTTCTAAAGCAGAGAAGTTTGGCAAGAATGCTAGGTCATCCTCTATTTTAGACAAATTAAGATCTTCTGCGATTTTTCTGAACTCGGTTCTTTGTGTAGCCAGGTTGTTAGTCAAAGCTAATAACTCGGATATATCAGATGGCGATCTTACCTTCAAAGAAGTGTCGTAGATCTTTTGTATGCGTGCGAAATACGATTGCTGGTATGCTTCTAGTATTTTAGTCTTGGGAGAAACCTGTTTCATCAACGCATTTTCGAATTTAACATCTTTTTCTTTGCTTTGAGCCATGTCGAAGTTATTTTGTTTACACTTATTTTATTACACAAATATGCACAAATGTCAAACACGCGAACGTCAAAATATTGAGCCACAGACCAATAAATAACGCACAACAGTTATAAATGACGCCAAATTGTATCTACATGTAGGAACGAAACGACAGGATAAGTTGCGTTCCAGAACACGTAAATAACCTCGCAAGATTCTAGATGTACTTGGCTGGGTAAATCGGAACGTAATATCAAGTAGGTATGTAAATAATTGTAATGTATGCGGATAAAATAGATTCTTATTTGAATGCTATTACGGTTGATTTCTCACAGCTAAAAGTATGCTATATGTGAGAATGTACAAATAAATCAGCAAATTACACAATCCTATAGAGTTTTGATGTAATTTACATGAAATAATGTAAAATTTATGTTACATTTAGTACAGATAAGATCCGCTAAGTAAAGCAAATACTATGGGAATAGATGATTTACCTACCTACATGTACTATGAAAACACACAACATCAACATCGAACCTAACTAGTATGTTTATTATATAGAAGATTTATAATGAAATGAAACCTCACTAAACAGCATTTTGTTTGCAATGTCCTAGCAACATTTTGTTACCATTAGCTAAGTAAGTAGGTATTACGGATTACGGATATTAAGTTTATTTTATATGTGGACTGTATTTAATTAGTAATAATAGGATCTTCGGTTCAAAATCCGGTACGTCAGGACCAAATGTTCGCGCCAAAGGCGCTGGGAAATAAAATTTAGTATTTGAAGAACAGACTGAGGGATGGTTGAATGAACCCAGAATATGTTTCGTCTCCAAACCTTAGAATATAATAAAAAAACTTGCTCACCTGTATTTTAACCTTCTGCACTTCCGTAATTCCGCATTTTATTGGCTTTTAGTAGGCACAATTATTTATATTCTGTTTGCATCATATTTTATTTTCCGCGGTCGACCGACATTTTTGGAGGCGAAAGTTCAATTGTTTTTTGTTTCTTGTTTTTTCTTTTAAATCTGTGTGAGATGAGGCTGGCACACGATTTCCAGCGAGCATGGAGTATTACATTCTATTGAATAAAAACGAATCATAGACTGGCGTAAACATAGGTAAATAAATTAAATAGTCACAAAGCAAATCAAAATAATTCTTTATTATAAAATAAAAAGAGCTGTTATTCATGAAAATAATTTAAAAAATGAAATGTAAAATTACTGCAATTTTTCAAGTTAAAAGTAATAAAACAACGATAAATGTACCCAATAAAAACATTAATCTTAACTTATAACTATAAGTATTTCTATTCTAAGTATAAAAATATTTATTTTTTAAAATATCTTTAAAACTTAACATAAAAATCAGGCAAGGTTAGTTTCTGAACGGGATCATTACTTTCCTCACTGTTCAAACAGTGAGGAAAAACTAACTTTCCTCACTGTTTTCGTAGAGGAAAGACACTTCTTTCGTGCGGGAGTGGTGAAAAATATATTTTAATTCAAGGAACACGTGTGCCAAGTTTTGTGAGGATCGTTTGAAAACTGTGGCCCTAGACATACATAATACATAGATACTTACAGACAGACGAAAGCAAATGAGCCCTTCGCTCGCTAACAATATTGTTCGGTCGTTCGAGCGAGCGAGCGGTGTGCTTCTTTGAGTGAAGGGGTTTAAGAGGATCGTGTACTCGCGAGCTTCCATACAAAAAGCGACGTTTTCCACCCCCTAAACCTTGTCCGATTTTCACAATTTTGACGTGACAACGTCTTATAAATTGGTTTGCCGGGTGACACTTCAAGAAACTGCGTTACGCTCCGCTCACGTTATGTGCTCACAATGAGAGCGAGTGAGAGGCACGCGTCCCTTCCACTCGGGCATTGTTAGCCCGCCTAAGAGCGAGAGAGACAGACATAAAAAGTGAAAGGCACGCGTCCCTTCCACTAATTCTTTGTATAAATAAATGTTTTAAATTGTTACTATTATTTCATCCTTCTTCCTACTATACGAATGAATATTCACATTAAAATTATTTTACCACTCAAAGTCGTTGTCACGTAAAACTTTCGCCCGTATACCGACTTTACAGGCAACCAATATTTTTTTTTACATGTTTGAGATACTATGGAAAACTATGCTCGTACGTTTTGATTTTGACGTGACAACGTCTTATAAATTGGTTTGCCGGGTGACACTTCAAGAAACTGCGTTACGCTCCGCTCACGTTATGCGCTCACAATGAGAGCGAGTGAGAGGCACGCGTCCCTTCCACTCGGGCATGGTTAGCCCGCCTAAGAGCGAGAGAGACAGACATAAAAAGTGAAAGGCACGCGTCCCTTCCACTAATTCTTTGTATAAATAAATGTTTTAAATTGTTACTATTATTTCATCCTTCTTCCTACTATACGAATGAATATTCACATTAAAATTATTTTACCACTCAAAGTCGTTGTCACGTAAAACTTTCGCCCGTATACCGACTTTACAGGCAACCAATTTTTTTTGAAATATCAGATATTTTAGGAAATATTGGAACTTATATTTTTATATGGACTGGGTTATGTTCTTATATTTCCTAAAATATCTAATATTTCAAAAAAATCAAAACGTACGAGCATAGTTTTCCATAGTATCTCAAACATGTAAAAAAATTGTGAAAATCGGACAAGGTTTAGGGGGTGGAAAACGTTAACGCTTTTTGTATGGAAGCTTGCGAGTACACTATCGTCAAGCGAATAAAGAAACGTGAATCTGCTTGACCTACTTTTCGTCATTGGGTAATTTTATAACAATAACATTTCAATTGTTATCTGATCTGCCCATGCCACTGTCACTGACGAGGGGTCAATCAAAGGTCAGGGGCAAGCAGCTCTTATGGCCGATTCCACCAACAATCTCTATCTTTAGGGGACACTTTCCTTTCAGGGCCACCTACCGGTTTTTTCGCTTTGACCTAAGTTTAAGGGTCATCCAGGCTACTAGGGGACCCCCTAAATTTAAGAGGCTGGCCTCTGAAACTGTCGCTAGACAGCTAAGAAAGTTATGTGACCCCTAACTGTTGGTTAAATCGGGCATTTCTTTTGCTCTGAGCGAGCTGTGACCTCTCTTTCCCGCATAGGTTAAGGTGGGGTGAGATCAGAGACTATATATATATCCAATTGATTCTGAACAATGATGTCCCTAACAACCCTCTTTCGGCTTGTACACCCCTTTCTGTTACACCCTGTATAATCTTTGTGTTTTCGTTCATTCGCACGTTCAACTGTAAACACTCAAAATCCATATTGTTCCCACAGGGCGGCTCGGCCGAAGTGGAACTGAAGAAGGGAGACACCATCAAGCTGACCACCGACGATGCCTACATGGAGAAGGGATCCGCCGCCGTCGTGTGGCTCGACTACAAGAATATCACCAATGTTGTGAAGCCTGGCAACAGGTATAGTTACATCATCATCGTTCTCAGCCAGAGACTATATATCCAATTGACTGCGCCTGCGGGGGAATGCGGCTCGCCAAAAACGTTTGTTGTACACCAAACGTTCGCATAAGCAACCTATGTACAATGACGGGCCGCCAGACAGTTTCGCAGCGGCTGACCAATCACAGCTCTCTTACCTCGTCCCCCGCGGCGCCGCCCCGTAAATTGGTGAGTTGTGTTTCAAAGGAAAATGTATCTATGCGCTCTCCACTGGATAAGTGCTCCCTGTTCTCAGCCCACATCACGACGAACACGACCCTTTCTACTGGACTACGTACCTATTTAATATGCACCTCATGGTCCTGTACCAACTACCAACTGCATCCTTACCCCATCTCTCTTCACTTTAGTACACGTTCCTTACACTGTATTCCGTGTTGCTAAAGTATGTGGATAATTTTCAAGCTGTGATATATTTTACCTAAGTTGTCAATAATGATATTGATTCCATACGAGTCATGATTCTTCGGAACTGCCCATGGCAGTACTTGTGGGAATTACCCTCTACCGACTAAAATAGCTCAACTCCATGTCATAAAGATGCATACTAGGGGAACAAAGAGAGAGATAGAGGTACATGCCTTTGTACCTACACTATTTTATTATTATTTTTTATTTCTACTAATTGTGTGCAACAAAAAAATTATGAATTATGAACAGTCAAACCAACGGGTTAGTTATCCATGTAACCCACTGCTATATCTGTATATTCCCCTCATGGCTACTCCGGCCTTCTTCGGGACATTTATCATACTTACTGCTGTCCCACAAGGATCTTTATCGACGACGGCCTCATCTCCGTGATCTGCGCGTCTTCCACCGCTGACACCCTGGTGTGTACCATCGAGAACGGCGGCACCCTGGGCTCGAGGAAGGGCGTCAACCTTCCCGGCCTCCCGGTGGACCTACCAGCTGTCTCCGAGAAGGACAGGGCTGATCTCAAGTTCGGTGTTGAGCAGGGGGTAAGTAAATTTATTAATATTCCGAGCCTACAATGTCCCACTGCTGGGCAAAGGCCTCACACACACGCTCCCCCTCTTCTACTCTTGTCCGATCCTGAGCGGTCTCGTGTTTCGTATATATTTATTGCAAATAAAATACAGAGAAGTACAAAAAAAATACAAAAAATACAAAAAGGTTTATTTTGTTCTCTCACATAGTTTTACAGGTGAAACTTAACTTAGGTGCTATGTGTTTTGTCATATCTATGTGAGAGACTGGTATCCGTACTAGGAGGTCCTGTTTGACAGATTACCAGCCTCTCCCGACGCTGAACCGGAGTAATCAAGGTACCCAAGGTAGGTGCAATTTAATTAACAGATAGGTAAGAAGTAATTTACAAAGGCAAGCTTATCTCTAAAAAGAGGTCTCCCCCAGTCCTTGTCCCATAGACCCAACTCATCATCACTCCATATCTCTTCCTGTAATTACATACCTACCTAGTCTATGACAAAAAGATTTACATAACAACATATAGCCTTTTGCCATACGGGGTGGCAGAGGTACAAGTATGCCCACAAATCTATTTTTCCCTTTGTAATCTACTTTGTGATCCTATTATCTTCGTAAACAATTTACCGGACAAAGGGTGTGAAAGTGGTCCAGCACACATCTATTGTTAATAACCGGCCAAGTACGAGTAGAACTCGCGCATTAAGGGTTCCGATCACACTTGGAGAACGTAACACGCGTAATTAGGTTTCCACATAAAAAACTAAAGTGTGATGTCATCCATGTAAACCAAACTGAATATTTTTTTAAAAGACGGCAATTTGTAGTTTTCAGATTTCCCTTTATTTGTGCTTTATGACCTTGCTTCGTGCCAAATTTCATGACCCTAGGCCAACCGGAAGTACCCTATAGGTTTTGATTTCCTTGCGACTTCATACAAATTCAACAAAATCAGCAAAATTATAACATACCTAATATCGCGGTATCTTTTGATTGCGTGGACCTAGAAGTTTAATTTTTTCACAGCGCGAAGGGACCATAGACCTGAGTAATCGATATTAATTTCAACATGATACCTCCACGCGTTCCTGAGAAAAGGGGTCGTGACAGACGGACAGACAGACAGACAGACAGACAGACAGACAGACAGACAGACAGACAGACAGACAGACAGACAGACAGACAGACAGACGGACAGACGGACGGACGGACGGACGGTCTGTCTGTCTGTCTGTCTGTCTGTCTGTCTGTCTGTCTGTCTGTCTGTCTGTCTGTCTGTCTGTCTGTCTGTCTGTCTGTCTGTCTGAGCACCTATAGATAGCACATAAGTTATGTATTGTTCGCCCCTGACCCCCCCCCCCCGCTCCTCTCCAGGTGGACATGGTGTTCGCGTCGTTCATCCGCAACGGCGCCGCGCTGGCGGAGATCCGCGGCGTGCTCGGCGAGAAGGGCAGGAACATACAGATCATCTCCAAGATCGAGAACCACCAGGGCATGGTCAATCTGGACGAGATCATCGCGGTGAGTAGCCGCGCCTTATAATTCAGTTAAAAACCTTAAAAAACAACTTCGAGACCTCATATCGTAGGTACTATATCAATCCTCTCTGCTCGCGTTGCGAATGTCGTCTAAGAACACGAAAATGAGCCTACTACATCTGTATTCTGGCTATAAGACCACACCACACATATTACACAATATGGACGAATCACAGAAAGGAAATAACACGTTGATGACATATCCATATGCGAACAATCAGAGTATCGGAGATACTGATCTGATCAAGCCCTGAATCCTATCTGAGAACCCTGCAATCTTAAAATATATCTTCTGGTTTATTATTTTTTAGAGGTTTGGTTCCTCACAAATGCCTTCTACGAAGCCAAGCGATGTTTGTGAGTGTATGTTGGTTCTGTTTCAGGCCTCGGACGGTATCATGGTGGCCCGCGGAGACCTGGGTATCGAGATCCCGCCGGAGAAGGTGTTCCTGGCACAGAAGACCATGATCGCCAGGTGCAACCAGGTGAGCCTTCTTGCAGACTTCCTCTTATTGACTTTTTATTCTTTTTTAAATGACAATGGCTGTCTTTCTCTTCTTGTCTTCATCTTTTTCAGCGTTTTCGTAACCACTGCTGCATATGTTCAGACATATGCTTCAATGTCTGCCAAATCTATTTGCCTCACAGATGAGCTAAGGTCTTCGCCAATTGTCTTTAGCACTGAGCGAGGGTAAGAGCAGAAAAGTTAAGAGGGTAATCTCCCTTTCTCGCATGGGGTAAAAGATAGGTTACTCCACTTTCCCCTCGCTCAGCGCCAAAGGAACCTGACGCAAACAGTACTCTTCTATCGTATAAAACGACAGTACTTATATGGTAATGGTACTATGTAGTCATAGATATGGATGTGATGGGTCGATGACATTACGCATATTGCAGGGAAGACCTGGATTCAATTGATTCTTTGACGGCCGGCACAGCGGTTGCACATCTGCCTACTATGCGAGAGGTCCCGGGTTCGAATCCCGGCTGGGGACAAAAAAAAAGAAAAGCCAGGTCTTGGATGTTTACATTTTAGTGATGTCGCTGTTTCTAGTTCCCACGACACAGGGTATACTAGTGTGGGGCCAGAAGCAATGTATGTGCCTGTTTGTAAATGTTTATGTTAACCTCCCCCTCCCTAAGTAGGTAGTCACTGAGATATTTAACATGCGCTCGCTCTGAAAGGTTACTACTGCTCATGTGGTTAAGGATATCTTTTCGAAGTGTGAAGAAGCCACCAGAAGGCTAACAAACCCGCCGCTCCACAGTCCACTCCATACGTAACGTACACTAGTATGACAAGCACAGTTAGGGAACGTACCCATTTGTGACCCATTTTTATGGTTCAGCTTTACAAGGAAAAAAGGAAACCTTATGAGATCATTTTGTTGTCCATCCGTCTGTCTGTCCGTCCGTGTGTCAAGACCTTTTACATCAAGAACGCGTGGACGTATCAAGCAGCAAGCTGTTTATTTGCTATTTTTGACCCCCCTCGGTGAACACTGTATAATGGCGTGGTATTTTGAAAACCCCGCTCCCCCCTAAACGGGTCACGTAGCAAGGAATCTTTCCCTTAACTCAACCAACCCCCAAGATTTTTACTTTACTGGCTGCACCATTATGGGAAATCGGTGTGATGTGCGGTCCATAGTATCAATGTGTGCAATGCTTTGCCTCATTTCCGTAGGAAGTGGTATACTTTTTGACTATGTATGATTTTCTGCATCCGTCCGTATCACAGAGATACGCTGATGAATGCATGGGCTAGTAATAGTAGTTCAATGGATTACGTATTTTTCAAAAGTTCGAATTGAATCACAATCACAATTTGTATTGAAAACCGGATTTTCCTCAAGCGTTAGAATATCTATAATTTCCGCCCCAGGTGGGAAAGCCCGTGATCTGCGCGACGCAGATGCTGGAGTCGATGGTGAAGAAGCCACGGCCGACGCGCGCCGAGACCTCGGACGTCGCCAACGCGATCCTCGACGGCGCTGATTGCGTCATGCTGTCTGGTACGTTCAGCCAGCGCCTGACAACCGACCATAATCCACGGCCCGCGGTTTTCAACCAACCTACACCGCATCGGGTACCAGAAAAACACCAGATAAAGTTCAAAACCTATGAAATAAATACATATTATTAGTTTAAAAATTCAAAACACCCTCTCAACACTCTGCTGCACGGTGCTCAACCCATACAATTTAGAATTAGTAAAAAAAACTATTTAGAATTAGTAACTAGAATTAGTAAACCCTTCGTAAAAAAGAGATGGCGTGAGGAGTAACAATTGTACTTTAAACGCCATGGTCTCAGTTAACATACTTCTAGGTGGCGCTAAACTCACAATAAATCCTATATATGTCTTAGCGTCATCTCGTGGTATTTGCAATTTTTCGATGGTGCTGCACCAAGCGATAATGGCCTCGAACTAAAGAAGCTTCCGTGGCATCTCAGTTTACGCCGGTGTCATATTTTGTTCAAGGTGGTCTGTCTGTATTACTATAATATTATAGTATCTGTGCTCTTAATCAAGATCAAGAGGTCTTAACATGACGAATTTAATGAGCCCAAAGTCGATGGGTTGACAAGTAAGAATCGCAGGGTTCCATTTACCACCGTTCGGGCTCCATCATCAGACCAGCTCCATGATGGTTAAGAATTTCATTAATTTATATGAATAGGACTTCACATGACGAATCAAATGAGCTCTAACTCGATGGGATTACAAATAAGATCCTAGGGTTCCCTCTGCCACCTTCGAGCCCCATCATTAGACCAGCTCGATGGTACCAACCATATTAATGTATTATCATGTGAACTACTACCAATTCGTCCCGTTCGTCATACCCACCATCCCCCGTGGATTCCCCAGCTCAATCTACATCAGCTGATAACCTTTCCACCTGCAATTCGTAACCTTCTCGTCATTTCCAGGTGAAACTGCCAAGGGAGACTACCCACTGGAGTGTGTACTGACCATGGCCAACATCTGCAAAGAGGCCGAGGCTGCCATCTGGCACAAACAGCTCTTCACTGACTTGGTCCAGCAGGTACAGATTCACTTCATCATATTTTACAAACATATTATTCAGTGGAAATGGCCGAATCTGCGACATAGCAATTGAAAAGTAATTGTTACAAATCACCCCCTGCTGAGAAGTTATACAGGCAGTGATTCATTCTCACAATAGGATATCTTGTGTAGTGTGAACGAGAGCACACAAAGGTACATAAATGTCCACGACGTAGGGTCTTCATTCCCTCCTCCAAAGCCAGGTTTCAATCTGGGAGGAGAAAGCCACATTGAAGGCTTCGGCATATCACAGGTGGTGGAGAGGCTGTCAATGTTCTTCTCAAATGTAAAACCAAATAGTTGCTACACTGACACAACAGCGTGGGCTTTTGAACAATCGCGACGGGTCGCTCGCGCCCGCTTCTGAGCCAACTCACGATGCAATCTGTCTCGCGATTTGTTGCTGCAACATGTATTTCTCTTTCTGTCTATCTTCCTGTTCTGTCCTTCTCTAGCGGTTGCAAGGCAACCTGTATGAGTTGCAACGACCGAGTGCAAGCCAGGTTGCTTCGTGAGTAGAGCCCATTAGAGTTGCTTGTATTTGACAACCGGAACGCTATTGCCGCGCTCCGACTTCCCAAAGGAGGAGGTTTACAATTCGTCGGGATGTTTTTTTTTTATGTATTTGCCCCGATTGCGTCTAGACGGATGGACCGATTTGGAAAATTATTTTTTGTTAGAAAGGGCTTACCTTCCCATTGGTACTATGGACCACCAGGTCAGGATCTGATGTTGGGATCCTGGAGAAATCGAGGGAACTCTTCAAATATAGCCAGGCCTATAGTGATTTTTGTATTTTTAGTAATAACTCGTGCACTCACGGTAAGTATAATTGTGATGTGGAACTGATGATGAAGACCACACATGACCACCAGTATAGGTACAAATACAATCTACTATGCGTGGCTGACGGGCAACGCATAGCCTAAACCGGTGGACCTAGAGCCATGAAACTTTGTATATGAAACTTTGTATAGGGGTTCCTTAGTAGCGTGGGGTAGCACTGAGATGGGATTTAACTAAATTGATTCCCCCAAATAGGGAGGAAATAGGGGGTTACAGTTTGTATTAAACTGAATCTAATGATTGAACTAGGGTTTGTGGAACTCGGTTTTTTCTAAAGTTTACTTTTTGTCCAGGTGAAACCGCCGATCGAGAAAGCGCACACGACAGCCATCGCGGCCGTCGAGGCGTCAACCAAGTGCCTCGCGTCCGCCATCGTAGTGATCACCACGAGCGGCCGCTCGGCGCACCTACTGAGCAAGTACCGGCCGCGCTGCCCCATCATCGCCGTCACCCGGTGAGCACACTGGCCCCACGCTAGGGTACGATCATCGTAGTGATCACCACGAGCGGCCGCTCGGCGCACCTGCTCAGCAAGTACCGGCCGCGCTGCCCCATCATCGCCGTCACCCGGTGAGCACACTGGCCCCACACTAGGGTATGATCATCGTAGTGATCACCACGAGCGGCCGCTCGGCGCACCTGCTCAGCAAGTACCGGCCGCGCTGCCCCATCATCGCCGTCACCCGGTGAGCACACTGGCCCCACACTAGGGTATGATCATCGTAGTGATCACCACGAGCGGCCGCTCGGCGCACCTGCTCAGCAAGTACCGGCCGCGCTGCCCCATCATCGCCGTCACCCGGTGAGCACACTGGCCATGGCCCCACGCTAGGGTATGATCATCGTAGTGATCACCACGAGCGGCCGCTCGGCGCACCTACTGAGCAAGTACCGGCCGCGCTGCCCCATCATCGCCGTCACCCGGTGAGCACACTGGCCCCACACTAGGGTATGATCATCGTAGTGATCACCACGAGCGGCCGCTCGGCGCACCTACTGAGCAAGTACCGGCCGCGCTGCCCCATCATCGCCGTCACCCGGTGAGCACACTGGCCCCACACTAGGGTATGATCATCGTAGTGATCACCACGAGCGGCCGCTCGGCGCACCTGCTCAGCAAGTACCGGCCGCGCTGCCCCATCATCGCCGTCACCCGGTGAGCACACTGGCCCCACACTAGGGTATGATCATCGTAGTGATCACCACGAGCGGCCGCTCGGCGCACCTGCTCAGCAAGTACCGGCCGCGCTGCCCCATCATCGCCGTCACCCGGTGAGCACACTGGCCCCACACTAGGGTATGATCATCGTAGTGATCACCACGAGCGGCCGCTCGGCGCACCTGCTCAGCAAGTACCGGCCGCGCTGCCCCATCATCGCCGTCACCCGGTGAGCACACTGGCCCCACACTAGGGTATGATCATCGTAGTGATCACCACGAGTTTTGTTGTACGATGGTACGGTACCCTTCGTGTGCGATTCTGACCCGCACTTGACCGATTTTTAAACACCTATAAGTCTTGAGTATCCTACGTTTTCCTAGTCGTGATGATAATTTCTCGTATTTCCACCGCAGGCAGCCACAGACCGCTCGTCAGGCTCATCTGTACCGCGGTGTTCTGCCCATCGTGTACGGAGGTGAGTTTCACAGGAAGTTGGGTTTGGGATCCATTATTCATGATTTATTTTATTGCATAGAAACCATTATGTCCACAGAATAAAAAATACAGATAGTATACAAAGGCTAGCTTATCTCTAGTAAGAAGCGAACTAAGTTAGGATGAGACAGATGGATTGCTGAGCAGGGCTGGACCTATTTAGATGTATATATTTCTGCACTCATCTTGACAAAGTGCCGATGTCCAAGACTCAGTTTTACCACAGGGTGCTCAGCCCATACAAATTAGAATTAGTAACCCTTCGTAAAAAAGAGATGGCGTGAGGAGTAACAATTGTACTTTAAACGCCATGGTCTCAGTTAACATACTTCTAGGTGGCGCTAAACTCACAATAAATCCTATATATCTTAGCGCCATCTCGTGGTATTTGCAATTTTTCAATGGTGCTGCACCATGCGACAATGGCCTCGAACTAAAGAAGCTTCCGTAGCATCTGAGTTTACGCCGGTGTCATATTTTGTTCTAGGTAGTCTATCTGTATTAGTATAATCTTATAGTATCTGTTGTTTTACTGGCCGTTCAAACTATAGATAGTCTCAAGCTCAAAACTGTATCAGAAATATTCAGAACCCAGATTGAGCTGGCAAGATGATAAATTGTTGTAGGTACTGCCTGATAAACATTTCAGAAATTTGTATTTTCTTATTTCCTGCATTCAGAAGATGAACTCGAAGAATGTAAGTCAATAAAGTAGTAATTGAAATAGAGACAAATGTGCACCGTGCAGGGGATCCCACATAAATCTTGCTCTTGAATGTGCTCTATGAAATTAAATGGATGAGAATGAACTATGTAAACCTGCGCTAACCGTTGCGAAACGAAACGATAACTTTATGTATGTACCTATGCGATTTGACATTTGGCTTCGCTAAGGTGACGTCACGTAGCGATTCCAAATGTCAGAAATCGCATACATTTAAAGTTATCGTTTCGTTTCGCTATCCTTAGCGTTCAACATTGTCTACAGGCACAGGGCCCGTATTATTATATACCTAGATAGTTGGCTTATGGTAAAACCCCGCAGGGTGTCAAGTCTAGTAAAGTCCACATAATCACATTGCTATATTAATGCTAGTTACAGCATAAAATGGGCATTCCGGTAATTGAGTAAGACAATTACGCTGTACAACATCTGTGCTGCATCTGTATTAACATAGTACTTTCATAGCATAACAACGTCAGTACATAACAACGTCAGTACATAACGTCAAAATAAGGAGAGGAATACCGATTTGACAACAGCGCAACTACCGCATAGCTATCAATGTGCAGCAGAATACCCATGTGGTTCTATGACATTCCATATTCGATCAATGAATTACTATGTGGACAGTAGCCCTTTACACCCGAGAGATAAAATTCTTGTAAATGCTATTAAAATGTGGTTACATGGTTTATTTTGTGTCCAAAACATATGAGAAAAATAGTGAAAAAAATCCTGCTGGTGCTGGTCTCCAGCAATAAGACCCTCACTATCGTGAGTTTCAGGAAATAATTGTGTGTCGCACGATCGTGAGTGTGTATTATCATCAGGTTTAAGAATGGAAATAAAACCATGTTTAACCAAAATATTTTTATTTTTATTATGAGAACATAAAAGTACAATATTTCTTCTTAACTTTTAATCAGTTTATCATAACACACTGAGTTAAACCAAGTTATCATAATTTTAAACACTTATTTTATAGAGATCAACAGTTACAGTTTTGGTAAGTATTATGATATGGTAGGAACTTTGTTTATTTAATAATAATCAGCCTTATATATACTGGATGCTTTCTATCTGGGTGCACGGCAGTGCACCACCAAGTCGAGCAAGCACAGCCGTACCATCCTTTTCTCGAAGCAATTCAGGCTATATTCGACCCCCCTAAAACTTCGTTGTGGATAAAACAAGAAGCCTGATTTTTCTGTTACTAATTAGGCCTTATATCAACACGATATATTAAATTTTTTATTCAATTTGAACCAGTAGTTTAAGAATTGTAACATGTCAAAGTTTCCTCATTTTGTCACTGACTGACCGATCATCAAAACTCCCAGGCACTTCTAGCAGACATAGAACCTTCAAATTTGGGATATAAATAGTAATTAGTATTCTTATCAAGGGAAAACTTAAACATTTCAAGCTTATGTTATAGTTTTCCAGAAAACCCATCTGCATCAATAACTTTGTAATCTTATATAAAATGTATAGGATTACAAAGTTACATTTGCAGTTTATGAATCATTGAATGCCCCTAGGAAAATATGCCTTTACAAACAAGATTCTATAAACATATTATGTAATACATACATAATATCACGCCTGTTTCCTAGAAGAGGGATACGTACATCCACCAGGGACCACCACTTACCACGGTCCAGGCATACATCCCTCGTTTCCTTTGGTTACCATTATGCTTAAATTATATATTACTAGCTGACCCGGCAAACGCTGTTTTGCCATATAAATAATTATAACACTTAGGGGTATGAAAAATAGATGTTAGCCGATTCTCAGACTACGAAGACAAACACTGTGACACGAGAATTTTATATACAGGGTGTAACAAAAAGGGTTTAACTCCCGAATGTATGTGGTTACTATGGGACCAACTTGATCAGAGCAACTTGATTTTTCACTTCTCCATATAAATCAGCCGAGCGCCCAGACCGAAATGTATGGGGAAGTGAAAAATCAAGTTGCTCTAATCAAGTTGGTCCCATAGTAAAAGTTGCTCAGAATGATGTCCCAAACCACATACATCCGGGAGTTAAACCCTTTTTGTTACACCCTGTATATACAGTGGTGGTCATATAATTACAGACACTGAAAGCGTATTAAATTACCTTAGCTATTCCTCTTTATATTTTTTATCAGACTATTAATGGAACTTTATACACAACTTAAAAATGTTTGTGTATGTATCGTGTAATGTTAAAACGAAATAGCAGCAACAAAACTTGTCTATTCCTTATCTTTATTCGGTTTATCCTAATTGCAAGCTGAAATAACTTACAAAGATATGGCCATATAATTAAAGACACTACATTTGCTTGGAGGAAATAAAATAAAAAAGTTCGTTATTATAAAATTATCTTTATTCAGCAAAATTCCTAACACATTTACGAAACATTCCGGTAGGTATCAATATTTTGTCGCATGTCCTTTGGCAGAAATGACAGCATGACATCTTCTGGGCATGGAAGCGATCAATTTTGTACAAGTTTCTACCGGAATTCGCTCCCATGCTTCTGTAAAAGCTGTGTAAAGTTGATCCACGTTTGATGTCCGCTTTGTCGCCACTGTCTTCTTCACCTGGTACCACAAATTTTCTATTGGATTTAAATCCGGACTGTACGGGGGCCAATCCAAAACCGTCACAGACTGGTTCCTTAAGAAGTCTTTTACTACGTTTGCAGTGTGTTTCGGATCATTATCCTGTTGGAAAGTCCAAATGACCGGTAAATATTGCTCAGCATAGGGCAACATGGCTTGTTCTAATATATTCTTGTACTGGAACTTATCCATGTTGCCTTCTATTTTCCTTACAGGTCCAACACCAACTGCTGAAAAACAGCCCCACACTTTGATATTTCCACCCCCATGTTTGACTACTTTCTTGGTATACTTTGGATCCATTTCTTTGTTCGGAGGGCGTCTAACATATTGTTTTCCGTCAGAATTGATCATATTTATTTTTGTTTCATCAGAAAAAAGCACATATTTCCACTCTCGTTCTGTCCAGTGTTCATATTTTTTTGCAAACGCTAATCTTGCCTTAACATTTTGCTTTTTCAAAAGTGGCACCTTCCGAGACACTCTTCCGTGCAAGTTTGCCTCACATAGTCTCCGTCTAATTGTTCTTGCAGACACACCCTTCGACCTTCCTGCACCAAACATCTCCGAACGTATCAGTTCTGATCCCTTGAACGGATCTTTTTTTGCCAACAATACCATCTTAGAGTCTTCCCGCCGAGTAGTTTTTCTTGGTCTCGGTTTTCTAGGTACGTTTTCGGTTGTGTTGAACTTCTTGAAATGTTGTACAGCATTCATAACCATGTCCTTAGAACAGTTCAAGTGGTTTGCTATGTTTCTGTATGACCAACCTCTCCTATGAAAGTTCAAAATAATCTTCCTAGTGGACGAATCACAACTTTTGTTTTTTCCCATATTTATTGGTTTTAAACGTATTAATTTTAATGTCAAATGTTAGGGGTTTTAGGCAATATCGACTATTTAGGAACGATTTAGGAAAATATGCGACAAAACAAAGAAAAACAGAATGTCGTTTTATTTTATTTTTTCAAATATAGAACACAAATTTTATTGTCTTTAATTAGCTGGCCAGCTGCAAGTTTGTTAAAAAAGTTTGTCTTACGTTCCCACAGTGAACAGTGTCTAAACTACTAATGAACATAACAATTTTTTGTCCCACATTTATGGAATACAATGTCGTGTATTGTTTGATAACAAATAAACAAGATTAAATTACCGATTTCCGCTAATGGTACTACCATAACTAAGTTTTTTGTGGTCAATGAGGGGGTGTCTTTATTTATGTGACCACCACTGTATGTATGATGTACATTCCCGACAAAATGCTTCAAATATAATAAAACTATTCAATCAATAGAACAAATTGCGTTCTAATGCGACGGGAGTGGTAGCAGATTAATCCAATTGCTCGATAGATGGCGCTGCCTGTATTTTAACTCACGCTATGGTTTGAAACCGTCGCTAGCTTAAGTAGCGGAGTTGCTCGCCAGCGATTTCAACTAGTTGTTGATAATTTTTGTATCTGCATTAATTATTATATTTACTAACTATTTGGATTTGTTCATCTAGCACATTTGCCAGAACTAGTAGTCGCTAGTCGCAATGGATTCGGAAATAGTGTATGTGAATGACCAACCATGCCCACACCGGATTGTACGGATACCTGGCGATGGGTCGTGTTTGTTTCATTCTTTGTCATTCTCTATGTATGAGAATATTGAGTCGTCGTATGAGATTAGACTTGCTATAGTCGAGTATGTGGTAGCACATTGGGAAGAGTTCCAAGTTTATACTTGTGACGAGCATGGAGACCCCTACATTAACGCTATGTTTTTTATTGTTATTGTAAAAGTACCAAAGGTACCAAATTTTAAAAAGTAGAACTTTACAAAAAGAAGTGAGATCCCATCAAAAACATCCTGTAAAAAATACCAAGTCTCGCAGCTCTGTGATTCTACCGTAAAAAGTTGTGAGATCCATGTTATACCAAGTCGGTTAACTGATTTAGTCCCTACTTAAGGGGCCTTCTGTCTTAAGTTAATACGTAAGATATTTTCATATCTATATTCAAATCTTTTACTTTTTAAATAAAAATATCGACTTGGCCATCGCATGAAGGCACAATGTATCTTCGAAATCATATCTACATTATATTAGGTTGTTTAGAGTATAATTGCGTTCTACACGATTAAAACTTGGTTCCAAAACTAATATATGTATACCTTTAACAAGCGGCAACAATAGAAAATGGAAGACTAGTGCAACAAAATTACTAATGCTCTAGTTATTTTCAGTCCATTAAATTCCAGTACCTTTCACTTCTTTATGCATTCGGAAGGAATTTGATGAAAAACCAGGTTTCTGGCTCTTAGTTCTGTGTGATAGATAACGTATTTGTATATATTTATTACACGATACATGACAGGACATAAAAACAGAAATAACATGTACCAAGGTCAGCTTATCTCTAAATAGAGATTTCTTCCAGCAGACCCTGGTTGTAAAGGACTAAACAAACTAAGCATGCGATGGCCAAGTCGATATTTTTATTTAAAAAGTAAAAGATTTGAATATAGATATGAAAATATCTTACGTATTAACTTAAGACAGAAGGCCCCTTAAGTAGGGACTAAATCAGTTAACCGACTTGGTATAACATGGATCTCACAACTTTTTACGGTAGAATCACAGAGCTGCGAGACTTGGTATTTTTTACAGGATGTTTTTGATGGGATTTATTTTTACATAATTACAGGTTTATATACATTTCAATTAAAATAATAATGAATAATGAAAAAGTTAATTTAAATAGAAAATTTGAGCCAGATCACTGCCGCCGTCGCTGGGCAAGGTGCCCAGAAGACTGGCGGCGTTGCCTCGCTGTATGGCAAGACTCAGCCGTTGCCCAAGGTAGGCTCCAGCCTTCCGGTCATTTGAGGCATCGACCAGGTGCGATGAGAGTTCTTTGAACAGTACTCGCGCCTCTGGGCCCATGGACCGAGAGTTTCAACTCCAAAAGGCACAAATATGTAGCCCTGGCCAAGGGTGGCATATTTGCGCCTTTTGTTGCCTTCTGCGGTGGCCGCTGTCGCACCAGCCTTGCGAGCGGTCGCTTGTATGTGAGACTGTGCCAGCGGCAGCGTATCGACACAAGTCGCGTCCCACACAAGCGACCGCCCGTTTTTCCACGGAATGAGTGTCATCCCGTCCGGCCTCTTGCCATCGTCCCGCGATATTCCTGATGGTTCTAGAATCGCGGGAACGCCTGCACTGGCAAGAGCCCGGTGGATGACATCATTTAGTGCTGCATGGCGCGACAAGCGGCCCGAGCTGCGGCGACATGCCAGTCCATGGTGGCCCAGTTGGTCAACGCCTCCCCCACAGCGGCAGCGATGTGGCTCGTCTGTCTTAGCCCCCAGCCCAAGACTTACTGCCAAATTAAAAGTCGTCCTCTCCAGCAGAGTCCCTAAGCTCGCCGAGGGGAGTGCATTCAGCCAGTAACCCGACTCCGGCTGGTGGCCAAGCCCAAGACGAGCCCGCTCTGTATGGATTAGGCTTGATTCCACAAGGTTCTTTTGAACCTTAATACAGAGCGGCTCATCCCATAGCCTCTGTGAACACGGGTTTAACGGCGGGATTAGGCTCGGGCCAGCTATGTTGGACCAAGCGTTCCTGGCCTCAGTCAAGCACGCGACCTCAACGTCACCAAGTGACGGGTTAATGATTTTACCGGTGAGGCCTAACCTGCTGTGCACTGAGGACAGAAACGCTGGTAGAGCTACGTCTGCTGGCCTGCGGGTGCCCAGGCCTCCAAGCCGGATAGGTAAGGTGGCTTGGGTCCAGCTTTTATCACTCATCTAAGTTCACATACTACAACCGATATGCTACGATCGTGCGAGTTTAAATTTCGAAGAATATTGTCGACAAACTATTGAGCAAATGTACAAAAAAGACATGATAATTTCTTCAACAACTAATAAACAATCAAATCACAGGAAAAGTATTTAAAAAATCTCTTAATTTATTTAAATAGGAGTCACTTAATTGAGCGGTCGCTCTTGTCAAAAAACGCAGCCATCCTTACCGCATCCTTTTGGCGACTGACGAGTTCAAACTTGTTTCAATACCACTACGGTTTATTTTAGCGCGCTCCCAGATAGACTCACGAACGATCGACGCCGGTTGCGATCGCAGAAATAGTTTCGGGTACAGTGTAGAATTTTTCAAAGTCAAGACTCACGATTGTACAATCTCGGGTGTAAAGGGGTAGACTACCAATTATGTCAAAAACGGGTCTCTGAATGACCAATGATTCATCATGTGATTAGCAGACTTGACGCCCAGGTAAAACAGCTATTGTAACTCCGTCCCCTCCCGCAGCGGCCCCTGTCGGCGACTGGCTGAAGGACGTGGACGCGCGCGTGCAGCACGGCCTGCAGTTCGGCAAAGCGCGCGGCTTCGTCAAGAGTGGCGACTCCGTCATCGTGGTGACCGGCTGGAAGCAGGGCTCCGGGTTCACCAACACCACGCGCATCATGTCAGTGTGCTGTTGTGTATTTGTATATATCTGCTGACATGTCAGAAGATCCTATGACAATCATTATTCAGCTGGGCATCTCTCAGAGCCATCGTTTCGGAGAATATAAATCATGATGACTGACTAACTGACTGACTTTTGCCCGGTATTTCATCTGTATTGTACCCCTAACCGAGTAATCCCATTTCTATGCAACCTCATGCAATGATCCGGGCAAAAGTCGTCAATTTCACCGCACGCCAGAAGATCGATGGACAGATGTAGAGGTTTGGCAAGCCAAGTCTTTCAAAACGGTGTCATACATTACTGAACTATTCCCACCAGGGCAATCAGAGTCCCATATCAACACACTCAGGCTATTCCAGGATAGTCTACGATTTCCATGTTCACTTGTCTTTTTCGAAAAAGTTTTTCCGCAGATTAGTGGCCATAATGGCAATCTGAACACGGGACTTTACAGAGTTAAATAGAGAATTTGTGCTGTCTACTTCCACATCTCAAATGGTTATATCTATCGTTGGCCTACATCAAACTATTCACTCATGGGCTGGGTGTAGAACAACAGAAAGCACTCTGCTATAAATAATCCCAGAGCCTTCCCCGAAGTATTCTGAAAGAATCTCGTGAGATGGCGCTCTGTAGTAAATTGGGATGAAGACGAAGCACATATTTTGGGGATTTGGACTACATCCAAACTGAAAAAATAAACGCACAGATGGCGCTAGCTCACTGTTATCATAGATCATCACTAGATGGCGTAAGGTGTGTGTTGAAATTATAAGTTTTTCAGCTAATGGTCTGTTTTTGCTTGTTACAGCCAAGTGGAGTAAGCTGAAGACGCGCAAAGGAAACTATTGATACCTACGTAGCGTACACAAAAGATTCTTATTTTTGTTGAGTATTAGTGAAAACGCTACAGTGATGTTGCAAGATCTAGATTATATTATATCCAGTGATAAACTACAAATGTATCTACCTATGTAAATGTTTCTCGAAATTTTACATTTAGTTATAGGATATGTATTTATTAATGAGAATATTGATGATACCTGGCGTATTGTTAAACGTTGCGTGTTTGCGAAAATGAAAAATAAAATATGAAAATAGAGTTTTTTATCCTTTTTTCAATAATCCTTTCACATTATTAAGTTCATGCAGTTCATTGCATCCGACGTGTCTTGGGGTTCAGGTCCAGGCCCATGTTTAAGTACAGGCAGGACTCATGCGGTCCTTCTAACCGGCGCGGCGGTGTTTATAGTGTCAGTCAAACATTGTCTCATCTGCTACGATGTGATGTCATTTCACGAAGTAGGTACCTGACACACAAAAACATCTTATACATAAATCCATTCACGAGAAGTCTCCACGTGTCCCACATATGGCACCCTCAATCCCATATGTGATTCAGCGCCCAAACCAAGCAATGACGACACTGAGCGTTTTCGTCCACCCCGAACAGTGATCATGCTAATTGCAGAATTAATCAACCTAAAAAGAGAAAGACTCTCTGATCTCGCTGGCACGCTCTGTCATGGCTGCTTGCCATATCTGCTTTTTGGTCGAAGCGCCTAAAGTGAAGGGCATTCGCGGATGGCGTGAGCGATTGAAGCGCCCAACCGCCCTGAGCCCCTGAGGCTGAGTGCATGACGCAGGGCTTTTCCGCCCCCCAACCACAGACAATTGTGCCGTTCCACCCCAACTGCTCTTAGTAGCGCAGCGATCGCCGACCACGCTCATACCCTGGCGTCGCGCCTGAAAAGTCTAAAAATAACCGCGCCCGCCTCAGTACCGCCGGAGAGTTCGCGCGCGCCACACGTGCAGCCACGACCATGGCGGAGACTATAGAGGAGTCCTACGAGAGTGCGGTCACCCGAAAGGTGGTCCGCACCAGCCTCAAGATAGAGGAGGTGAGGACAGGTGCTTACGCATCCGGTGACCCACGCCGGCACAACACATCACATAACACGGTTGACAGTGAGCTCGGACGTAAACAACACTATCCTGCCTGCACTCTCATGGACGCTTACGTCACCAGACCAGCGTTCTTCATTCGGCAACGCGCGCGGCAGTTCCTGTTTCTGTTAAATTCGTGGTCGACACATAAAAATATGCTCTAGTGCCGTTAAACCGCTAAATGTTGACATCTCTGGCGCTGTCATTTTAGTAACGAGACAGCGTTGACTGCCAGTCAAACTTGAGTTGTCGGTTGTGAATCCGCGCGTTGCTTTCTTTGTCCCGTGTGACAGACGGTTGTTGCTGCGGATGTTCCAAAGTATTCCGGGAATGTTATATTTACGACCGCCTCGGAGCAGGGTGCTGCAAAACACGCGAAGGTCCATTTAGTAACCAACGTATAGGTACGTCAAGAGGAAGTGCGCGTGAGGCACTTATGATTTGTAGCGATGTAAATAGACCGGACGGTTGAATGAGATTTTCCGCAGGTATCCAACTGCCCACCTTGGCGTGTGTGCATCGACCTGGCTTTCGACGCGTGACATCCCAAAACACATTCTTTAGAACAACTTACGCTTTGGCATTGACGCCGCAAACAGCAAAACAACTCGACCGAACAAACTGTTTTCAAAAGTGACATCGACAAATGTTTTGTTTCAAAGTGTTGACCGAAACAACCCCAAACGCGCGAACATTTGCTCTGGAATTTACAATAGTTTGTAGAGGCGATATGTCTTAGTCTCAAGCAATTCAAACAAATACATTTCAGAACGCCTCCTGCACTCCATACAATTCAACACATTTAAATAATAGTCTCTATCTGAAAGTTTTCATTGGTTTTCTGAAGAAAACCGAAGAATGCTTCAGTTCAATTAGGTCCTTAATATATGGTTATAATATTTGTACTGTTACTGTACCTTTGTAGACATGGAATAAACTGTGAGTACTTATAACAAATATTGAGGCCGAACTCCAAAAGCTGAAGGTTTCATGCAATGGCCAAATTCCATCAATGAATTTCCGGCTATTTAGCATCAAACTCGTCCAACCAGACGTTTTCTACTATTCGTTACCAAAGCGCAAAATCCAATGGAAAAACGCGCGCTGGTGGCATATTTTCGTCTTGGCTCCCATCCTAGTTTATCTGCTACATTACGATGTTTATTCACAATACAAATGCGAACATTAATGTGTGCGTTTGCGCCACTTGTCTTTGGAAGCGTTGAGTTGCAAAAAGTCTAGATAATTTGCCATGATACGCATAATTACAAACTCTGATTGAGATGAGATACGGCAAAAATGCTTGCTTCAAAAACAGGCCACATAGCACTGTCGATGTCGCCGTGGGGAGGAAGTGTGAAAGATTGCTTAAAACGCATAGGTATTTTTCTTGTGTGAATATAGACTTTTTATGGTCAAAGTAAGATTAGCAACACAACCCTAATAAAAGTTATTTTATTTTATACGGATTCTAAAACATTATCACGTTTATTGAAACGTTATTTAAGTATTGAAAGATATAAGTAAATCATGTTTGTTTTCTTGATTCGGAAAGTGTCTCCTTATGGACTATCCTACAACAGAGAAGAAGGAAAGTAGCATTTATCATTGATTACATAAGTAGTACCTAAATATCTTTGAAAGTGTTTTCTTTGCATTTCATTTATTTTACTACAGTAGTAGGTAGTCTGTTCCTACTTGCTTCTCAATATCCATCACAAACAAAAGCGTTGCTGGCGGTTCTTTCTTACAGTTTAACAGCAACACGCCATTAGACATCTAAATATGACCATTAGAACTACAAATTGCGCTAAATCGTGATAGAAACAACTAGAGCGAATCATTACTGAGTTTTCTTGTCATGTACCGTGCTGTGTAATGCTGACCTTTTTCTCCAAAACACTTTCTATTCCGATCTCGAGTAAAATAAAATGTTTCAGTTTACCGGTTAGAATCATCAATTGTTTATTGTGTAAAATAAGTAAAATTTCAATTGCGCATATAGTTGGGCATATAGGTAGGTACTTACGTCTATGTTTGTAAACTTAAGTACCGATCTAAGTAACTCGGTAAACATATCCTTGGGGTCCTATTCAACTGAATAACTATTGTGACAGTAAAATAGCAGTGACAGCCGGGACCGTCATAGTTATTAACAGCTATTAATAGTATACACTGATCGTAATGTAACATTGTACGTTTATTAGCAGTAGTTTAATGACATAGCATTTTGTAGCACGACCTACCCTAATGTAGACGACATATTTTAATGAATCTATTGACGTAATGTTTTTTTTAGATTATCTTCTCTTACTATATTTACACCTAACTTTATAGAAAGAAACCTCATTATAACCATCATTACATTTATCTACGTTCATTAGGTTAATATACCTTATTCAAAACTACTAGGCACCTACTTAGAATGACTTAGATACCATCTAACTACAATACACGGTACCACATATTCCCATTGATCTACGGCTTTTTAAGCCCGATCCCTCTCATGTCCTCCACATTATCTTTGTTTTCTAAACTAAAATGTTCAAATAAAAATGTTAAAACACCAAATAAACCATGAAAACTGCCATATATGGGCGTATGTGCGTAAGACCGACGAAAGAGACGCGCAAATCGCTCCGAACAGAACAACTGTCCGGGAACATTGCCAAGCCTGGCTTCTGTGTAATTGACGATCGAGATTTGAGCCACATCCCGCCTCTTTGATCGCACTCCAGTACTGGCCAGCATCATAAGAGCGCTGTTTGTTGCCGGAAAAACAAATGAGCAATTCGGAATGTCCAAAGAAAAATACGCAGTCAAAAGCTTACTCGAGTTTGATTCACTTTTTGGTCCCTTCATTCAACATGTCTTCTTTGTCAAACAAGTGGATTTTGATTATTTCGGTCCTTCCTTAAGTATGTCTTTGTTGTCTTAGACAAGTTAGGGGTGCTTGCTATTCTGCTTCCTTAATCACTGAATTATTTCCCATATACCTACCTCTGCTAAAGCAATCCACTGTTATTATATTATGTAGGTATGACGGAATATGGGCGCACATCTGGCAATGCTTTCCTATGGGGATTAGTCACCACCGCATCAACATAGGTACTACAGTGTAGCATAATGATTTCCTATCATATAAATCTCTTCTAGATTTCCTTATTGCCAAGGCCTGGAAGGAACCTAGATTGATAGATTAAACTTGCACGCGTCATCTCGACGAGTTTATAATTCAAAATTCACGTTCCAATTCTCGCAATTTTGCACCGTCCATCATGTTCGACGGTCGATCAACTCACGGAAGACTTATAAAATGGAACGGCTGCGTTCGCTGCTGTGAAAATGGAACGCAGCGGATATAATTAGGGACGTACAAATCACTGGTTGTGTGCTTGAGATTAAACCGCGAATTCGGTCAACTATAGTGTCGTCGAAACGTCTAATTTTCTTTCAGAAATTCCATGAAGCTGCCCTCAAAGATAGTCAGCCCCCTTTAGACAAGACGCAAAACGCTATTATCGTTCGCACGAAACGCTAAGAATATGTATTAATTTGACAGTTCGTTTCGCTACGCTAGCGTGACCAAATGTCAAATCGCATACATTTTGAGTTTTCGTTTCTATTCGTTTTCGTAGCGTTATTAACTTTGTCTAGGCGTGCTGTTCTTCTTATTGTGCCTCTCTCCCTCACACTCTTGGATGCTGGCGGTCAGCTCTTCCACTCCTTCTTGTTCCTTGCCAAGCCATTGTTGGCCATACGAAAGGCGATTCAATCATACTCAATGACAGGGGACCGGCCTATCGCGCCCGCTCCGGAATCTGGGGGCGCGGCAGCGCCCCCACGCCAAGTCGAGCAAAAAGCAAAACATACGGGCGCAGCAGTAACATCCTTTACAGGAAGCCATTCAGAGCATATTTGACCTACCTGTTACTCCGTTGTGGATAAAGATAGAAACCTGAATTCCCGGCGGCTAAAAGGCACCATGTCATAAGACATATTCTCAAAATTTCAATAAATTTGAACCAGTAGAGTTGAAGGTACAGCAATTCAAAGTTCCTCAATTTTGACACTCACTGACTCACTGATTCACGATCATGAAAACTCTAAAGGTTACTTCTAGCGAACCCACAAGCTTAAAATTTTGAGCATGGTTAGAGTTTAGCCTGCAAAGCCAAGGAAAACTCAAACATTGCGCAATTTTAGCCCCAATTTCATAATATATTAATTATCAATAAGCTCAGTACACGACTACTTCGATTCATCGCTATTCCCCATTAGATGTCGCTAGTCGCTATGTGTATCTTGAATCGCGGTATGGTTTGGTTCCAGCTATGATTTAAATAACCGGCCAAGTGCGAGTCGGACTCGCGCACGAAGGGTTCCGTGCCATTATCTATAAAAAACCGCAAAAAAAATGTATGGAAGCCCCCCTAAATATTAATTTAATTTTAATTTAATTATTTATTTTTTAAATAAATAATATACTCAATATATTGTGAACACTTTAAGCGTCTACCTGCTACCATTATCAATATCGAGCAAAAATGAGCAAAAAAATCACGTTTGTTGTATGGGAGCCCCCCTTAATATTAAATTTCTTTTGATTTTTAGTATTTGTTGTTATAGCGGCAACAGAAATACATCATCTGTGAAAATTTCAACTGTCTAGCTACCACGGTTCATGAGATACAGCCTGGTGACAGACGGACGGACGGACAGACGGACAGCGAAGTCTCAGTAATAGGGTCCCGTTTGGCACCCTTCGGGTACGGAACCCTAATAAAGCGGTTACATTATTGTCTAATATCGCTATTCCCCATTAGATGTCGCTAGGTATTTCGTATTTCGTATATATTTATTGCACATATCAGAAAAAAAACACAAACAATACAGAAAAGGCATGAACAAAGGCAAGCTTATCTCTAAAAAGAGATTTCTTCCAGCAAACCCAGGATGGACAGGATACATTTTAAAACAGTGCATTTTAAAACAGGTGTGCATTTCCTGAATCGCGGTATGGTTTGGTTTGAGGTATGATTTATATTTATATAATTCACCGCCCAGACTTGTCACAAATCGTAACATCAAAGCCACAGAGAAGAGCCCATAGAGATAGGGAGTGGGCTTTGAGAAAGTCGGTAGCTAACGCACAAGAAATAGTACCCGAAAAGAAAAAAAGGAAAGTTACTTACAAAAAGAGATGAGATCCCAACAAAACATGCATATGCATATACAAAAACGCCAGTCTCGCAGCCTGCGCAGTTTATTCTACCGTAAAAAGTTGTGAGATCTAATTTTAAACCAAGTCGGTTAATTTAACCAGTATCTGTGTATGGTAGAATCTTTCCAACAACTTTATTATCGTATACTGTTAAGTACCTACCTAATTAGTTAACTAATAACATTTATAGTGATCGGATCAATATAAGACATCTTTATTTCTTCAATAATAATTAGAATAACTTGGCAATCGCGCTCAACTGACCACTCTATAGCACCCAGAGCACAAATGAATATTATTACTCAACACAACATATCTCTAAATAAAGATAAACTTAACTAATAAGAAAACAACGAATTATTTCGGAGCGAGAGCAATAGGTACATTACGTTGCACACACGGTCCTATAGTCGACAACTTTTCTACGTGCGATTGCCAAGTCATTATAATTATTATTGAAGAAATAAAGATGTCTTATATTGATCCGATCACTATAAATGTTATTAGTTAACTAATTAGGTAGGTACTTAACAGTATACGATAATAAAGTTGTTGGAAAGATTCTACCATACACAGATACTGGTTAAATTAACCGACTTGGTTTAAAATTAGATCTCACAACTTTTTACGGTAGAATAAACTGCGCAGGCTGCGAGACTGGCGTTTTTGTATATGCATATGCATGTTTTGTTGGGATATAACTGTACCATTATACACTACAGAGCACATCATTCCACCCATTCTTACTTTAAAAGTATTTTTCTGAGTTCTAAGATTAGTATGAAAAGTCCATAATTCTCCTCAATTGTCTTTACAATGTCAGAATCTGAACTATTTCATTGTTAAATCCAAAGCCGTCAGTAATAATTGAAACAAAAAGTAAACTTTAGAAAAAATCGACTTCCACAAACCCTATTTGATTAGATCTCAGTGCTACCTCACGCTACTAAGGAACCTCTGTACAAAGTTTCATGGCTCTAGGTCCACCGGTTTAGGCTATGAGTTGCCCGTCAGCCACGCATTGTATTAGTACCTAGTATTGAGCAGTGGCCACATGTGGTCTTCGTCAGCAGTTCCGCATCACAATATTATGCCTACCGTGAGTAAATGCACGAGTTATTAATAAAAACCCAAAAATCACTATAGGTCTGCCTATAATATTTGAAGAGTTCCCTCGATTTCTCCAGGATCCCATCATCAGATCCTGACCTGTGCCAATGGGACCAATGGGAAGGTAAACCCTTTCAAACAAAAAAAATATTTCCAAATCGGTCCATCCGTCAAGGCGCTATCGAGGCACATACATAAAAAATAAATAAAAAAATAAACATTCGGACGAATTGGAAACCTCCTCCTTTGGGCAGTCGGTTAAAAAGTGTTGTAAAACAAGAGGACAACACTGTATCCGAAACGTTTAAAACTGAAAGTCACTGGTTTTCCCGAATGTTCCTCTAAACGACGACGACCGGAAATACCCACCTCGGAAGTGTAATTATTAACAACACTCTTTTGCACACTTCTAAGCTGTAATTGAAGTTTAGTTATTTTTAGTTACCATCACTACATCATAACAACATAGCGTCACTCCTTTTCCCATACGGGGTGACAGAGGCACAATGTGCCCTCTTTTTTCCTACTTTACAATAATCAATATTCAATACTCCATTTTGCGTGACAGGGGGAGCCAAGGAGTAAAGGTTTTCTTAGCGAAGTTTACCATCATCACGTTATTAGTCTATATGTCGGCGGCCGATCGTAGAATTGGGCACATCATGCGATGTGCCCAAACGTGAAATATCATGAAACGATAAAATCTCTTAAGGCAAAGACTGCGGTAGCTTAGGTGAAGACTAAAGGGGGCGAGCGTCGAGCGTAGCGAAGCCCCCGAACAGTCTTCGTGTTCGTTTGACATGTGTAACACAAAAAACATAACATAGTGCTGAATAAAAATGCTTTTAAAAATACATGTATTCGTTAAAACCCGCCACATCATGATGTGCCCAGCAATTGCTTGGGCATATCATGAAATGGCGGGGGAAATGACGGCACATCATGATGTGCCCGATTCTACGATCGGCCGCCGACATGTACTTAAAGTACACACCATAATATCCCTCCAGTCTCCAGATAGCAGAAAAGACAGCGTTAACCCGAGTTCTTGAGTAACTAGTCTAAAATGTGGCTGGTTTTTCAATGAACCTACATTGCTAGTACCTACCTATTTATGTTGGTGCTAGATGGTGCTAGCTAGGCTAGAGTTGATTGGAAATGCGCACATTCCATAGATACCAGCAAGCCCATTCACTCCGCGTTCCCAGGACGAATATACAGGTGACTTTTGGGTCGTGACTCTCATATTGTTTCTCGCTCGGTAAATGATTGCGGTTTCTGTTATTAACTAGTATGTATTTAAATAATGACAACTATGCGTTAGTAATTTAATAAATTAATTATCCTTATTAATTCTGAATGTTTGGTTACCTTAAAATTCATGTTAAAACCTTTTTCAAATTAACTAATGAGAGGAGTAAGAGTGTCAAAATCCGTCAAAATCCTCTCAAAATCAAAGGCCATAAACAATTTAGGACAAAGTCAAAAGACAGTTGCGCTTGTAGAATGTGTAGGGTGACCAACTGACCCTGAACCAAAATAGGACATACATTTTAATTATTTTTTAATGCCAAAAAAAAAACTACAGCATAACGATCCCAACCAATATCCCTATCCCTAGTCTAAGGTTACTTTGTTGCTACACGACCCCGCAGTCACCCTGTATTAACTGCCTCTCCTAATAAGGGAGCAGACCCCTAGAAGGACTATAGCCACGCCTGGGGTGGGGTATGATTCTCGCGCATTCGATATACGATATCTTCATCTACAGGTGTTGATTTGTAAAGTTACGCCGAGCTCAGAGGTTGTTATTTACACGACACACTGAAGCTAAAAAAATAATTTCAGATGGTAATTTATGAATGAAAATTAGGTATGCGAGCGAAAATTAAAACTTTTTTTTTTGTTCTCGAAGAATCATACCCCTGCTCCCAATACAGTAAGTACACTGGAATAGATTTTCAGGCTTTGACCAAGTATTCCAGATTCTAAAAAACTATAGAATGCGTTCCAACTTCTTTCTTAACACATACCAATGGACTCTGTTCATTCATTCAAGAGCTGGGACTCTGCAGCCTTTTTTCAAAATGTAAGACTGATTCCGCTGATTCCTTTGAATCAGCCTTACGAGATCGAGTTCATATTTTGTCTCTGAATATCAGAACATTGAACTGTCTCTACATATTGAAGACAAAGACGAGTGGTACTGAACTGAATATGATTCGGATGGAACTAACACTAACTGACTTACCCCCAGCTTCTGAAAGACTGGTAAAATGTAACAAGCTATTAATCCAACATTAGTTCACAATACCGGCAGGTCATTGCCTGAAATGAGTTTGACAATGAGTTAACAAGTTTGGCAGCTAACTTTCCTTCCGGAAACTGGGCGTTAAAGTCACAGATGTGATAGTTATTTCCACATCATACAGACAAAACATTCCAATAACAACGTAAGGGAAAGCCTCTAAACGTTACGTAGATGATGGAAAATGAAAAACGAGCCGCGGGCTGCTTTACAGAAATAGACCGTACCTACGTCGTCGCTCGCTCGCGGCCTGCACTCAATGTTAAGGTGATCGTGATCATTCCTTGCATGTTGTCTCCACAAACAGTTCAATCTGGGGAGCAATCCGTCAAATTAAAACTTTTGAAAGTCACTACCTATTCTTAGTAAAGCTGTAGAGTTGAGCTCTAGCGTGCCAAAAACGGCATTATTCTATTGTTTTATTGTTTTACATAATATGCTCTGTCTGACAGTGATCTGACTTTATTTTAAAAGCTGGAGTCATCATTATCCCATGGCATCCAATCATCCAGCCCTAAGTACCGAAAAATTCCAAAATATTAGTAGAAATACATACCTAGCAGTACCTATCTTTGCTCCAGTCTTATCTACAGAACCGTCGCTCGTTAGAATCAAGTCAGGATGTTTACGTTTTATGTCCAGTAGTTAGGTAATTCTCTGGGTATAACGACTGTGTTTCATTATGGAGAAGATGCTTACAATCAATATATACCTTCCCAATAGCATGAAACGGTATGATGATTGAAAAAAATTGAAATATGTTAACACGTTTACCTATTTCAACTAGCAAAATACGCAGCACGAAATAGAATATGACAGGCTGTAAAAAGTGGGTCGACCATAGCGATAACATGCCAATCAATGTTTTTTTGGAAAACCTAAACATGCAATTGACGCTTTCAACAACACAAGATATATGAAAATGCCACAAAAAAATGTGAGCTGGACTGTCATAAAAATAACGTAACACAAGACAATCAGCATTATAAGGTGCATAAAACAGCACGTAATCCATCATTCGGACAACCTGTGCGGATTCGCTCAGGTGAACGATACACGCGTGCAGTGCACACTTGACCGCTTCCCGGGTCATTGACTCATAATGACTAATTTAAGACAGCACCAAACGGTGTTCTTAGCTCCCCTCTTCCATTTCTGAACACAAAGAAACAAAAAAATAATAAGCGGGTGAGACGAAAACATTGACTCATCTACATAGAACAAAACATACACAGACCATATAGGTAGGTAATACCTATAATAATACTTGGCAGAATACTTTTTGTTTACATTGCTAAGAAATCAGAACACCTTCTGCCTTGCCTTGCCTGCCTCAATAGGAAGAAAGTCAGGATTATGCATCGATGTCGATTTCTAATGTATAATCAAAAGATACGGAATACAAGCACATTTTTCGGCAAATATACGATAGAATTACGAAACTTCCTGCATCAATCGATTATACTTATATATATATTTTATGTAAATGTAAGTAATTTATTAGTTCTTGGTTCCTTCGGCGGTTTTGGAAGTCTCCGTATAAATACTTACTTTAATAAATCTGTAAGTAATTGTTTTTTTCATGCTTGCTCTCGGATTTTTCTAGACATCATGGACTTGGATTGCAGGAAAATGCATGCCCGGCCGTTGATACGAAACCTAAGCAATGACTGGCTTTCTTCCTAGTGAGATCTTATAAAAAAAACAGCATAGGTATGATAATAAGAGGTTGTACATCGAAAACTCAACAACCTAGAATCCCAATAGATGCAAACATTGGAACAGTTTACTGAGAATGTATTCAGATCAGTTGCAACAAAGATGATATTTCACAATCACAACTTCCAATTGTACGTTTTAACGTCAGTGCGGCAAAACACTCCACCACTAAACTGTAATACATTTTAAAATAAGTATCATTAAAACAAATTTTACGTGCGACCTAAATGCGAGTGCGGATCAGCGACTGCCTGGTGTAGTGACTCAAGAGATAGGTCATCGGACTTTTTGACTTTACAGATAGTTCTACTCTAAATAAATCACCCACGCATGTCACTAGCTGGTCCTAAAACTTCAATAATTAAATTAAAGTAATTAATATCCACTTAATACCTCATCTTAATACAAACAAACCAAGCGTCACGCCTTTTCCCATACGGGGTGGCAGAGGCACAACTGTGCCCACTTTCAGCCAGTGATTCAATACTCTTTCTTGCGTGACAGGGGGCTAGCCCATCGCCACAGCTATGAAGTAATGAAGGTTTCCTCAAGATGTTTTCAAATCAAATCACAGCCTGTCTACTTATATTCATCTCTTATTTAATGTTTTGAAATAAATTGTGCCTGAATCCACAGAAGCAGAAGAAGATGAAGAGGTACATTCAATAAATAAATAGATCATAATGAATTTAGATCGAAGCCCAACCACTGCAACGGACGTTGACTCGTGGAAGTGTAGAAAGCCGTAAACGTTAACCTGATAACAAGACCCACAGATAAATGTGAATATAGACGTGACGTGACGACACACCAGCGCAATTAATCATCAGCATGACAACCAGAGAACATCACGTTTAATAGTGTGACGACAAACTGATAAACGACCAGCTAACCGAGACACTTCCATAACACCAAGCGCTGAAGAGTTTTCTTGTAAAACAGTCGGTTTAGATGAGTATGGGAAGTGTCTTGATCACTGGATGGAGGATGTTTAGCATGATGTTGCGTGACTGCTCATTCGGGGTTTAGAATTGGATCACTTTCTCAAAACAACTGTCGGTCTGTCGGTCTTTGTATGTGATGATGATTTGATTTCGTGTGGGAAGTTACGAAACATGAAG
Source organism: Argyresthia albistria (assembly GCA_963457715.1). Lineage (NCBI taxonomy): Eukaryota > Metazoa > Arthropoda > Insecta > Lepidoptera > Argyresthiidae > Argyresthia > Argyresthia albistria. The sequence continues at coordinate 9,845,501 of OY735263.1, forward strand.
CATTATAGGCAGCAAGAAATGAAGATGTGATTGTAAGATATGAACAAGAAGTTCTTTCTCACGGAGAGTTAAAATGCGCACGGGAACCACCACTCAACCTCAGTACCAAGGAGAAAAATATAAAAGATTTGCAAGACTGATTGATCAGTGATCCCAGTAATGAACTAATACACTTTATTCTGGGGCAAGCATGTTTTTGATGTCGGTCAAGAAATTAATATCAACGGTTTCGCAACATTTGGTTCGCGATTTGAACTGAGTGACAGTTGGACAGAGCGAACCTCATCTGCGTGGGCGCATACTGCCCGACAACATATAATCGTTTTAATTAGTGAGTGCACATTACACACTATCTTATGCAATTCGTGTACGGTAGATACAGATTTTCGGGTCTTTGGGAACCCAATCAAATTTTAATATCTACCCATCTACCCAGATAATTCGTCGGTTTCTTAATTTGAATTTAAATTTTCAGAGCATTGCGATTGTAATCCTCATTAACTACAGTAGTAGGTATGCCAAACCAGATTTATAGATCATGCAAAAGACCAGCTCATATCCAAGGAAAGTTCTAACATACTGACCTTCATATTCATATTCATTTGTTTATTGCACGCCTTCCATTTCTATATCTTGGGATTGAAGCGCCTTCACCTGGCCTTTGTGCATGTCCCCTTCGCCTGCTCATCTAATTCAGCCATCTTAGCTCCTGCACTAGCTGGAGTAGGACTAGGAGGCCTGGGTGTTCAAGGAGCTCAACATACTTACCTTATTGCAGGATACTGATGTTACAATGAACATGATGATGACACAGTAGCACACACACGCATCACAAACATTTTGGCTTCTGCAGCTTCCTGCTTCACACCAATTCGCACTTTTGGCATAGAGTTTGTTACTGCGTGTCAGGTCATGTGCTATACAGCTATACAGTAACAAAGATATTATTATTTTCGACTAGAAAGAGTTCACCAAACATTCTTTATGGCACCAATCAACCTATAGAATTAGACGAATAGCAAAGAGTAATGGGAAAAGACCCCAGTTCAGTCTATTAGAAGACGTAGACACACGATAGACAATCGGTATGTAATGTAATGCACACTATGTCCGCAGGTGTAAACGACTATAACTTATCAAGCCACAATCAACGGACTATGTAATGTTAATGACATGTCAGTATGACGACGTTTTGGCATGCCATCGTGCATCGGTCGGTAGCAATACTTCCGAACTTGATTGATGTAATTGGCCGCCGGAAAGGTTATCGTCACCTTCCTAATATGCTTTGACATGTCGTGATTTATTTATTTGGACGATTCTTTATTTACTTTTCGATGTTGTGATAGACGCAATGGTCATCCGGAACGAATTCGAGTCAAGGAAACGCATTCTTTAACTTCCGTGCGTCAAAAGATATGCACATAATGCATGACGCAGGAAGTAATCAGCGATTATCTAACACTCACTTAAATAAACGATATACTTAAGTAGATACCCGCAAGTTAACTAGTTTTAAACGAGTTGTTTTTAAACACTGCTCTAGAATAGAAATAGCCTATTATCAAACACTGGCCGCAACTAATTAATTTCGTTGCGCTCTATTGGCTGTTAGTCCACTTCGCGCTACCTATGCAGTTAAGATTGGCTGACTCTGTCAATTATTTTTTTGTACGTATGTATACCTACCGGGGCCTATTCTCTAGGTAGGACACACTCACTTAGATTACTTGACAACATTAGCTCCCACAGCCTCTTATGCAGTTGCCATAGATTCTATTTTGAAACTCACTTTTGAATTAGTAAGTCAGTACATTAAAATAATTCAAAATTGAGTTCGAAAATGGAATCTATGGCAACCTTGTATGTAAGAGCGTCTCGGAGCTAGCTAATAATTGTCAAGTAATTTTAGTGAGTATGCCCTGATATGACTATTAGTTATTAGCATAATAGATAGATAACCAATAGATATGACTATTAGTTATTAGCATAATAGATAGATAACCAATAGATATGACTATTAGTTATTAGCATATGAGATGATGTGGTGGACTGGTGGACGAACCGATTTACATCGAACACGGAGATCAATCGCAATTCAAATCAATCCGCTATTTTACTGCTAGTCAAAATACCTAGATACTTTTAAGGAACTGTCAAAACGTTTTTTTTTTTCGTGATTTCTATGAAATACTAACCTAGTGACGTCATCATTAAACGCTGTCTTTATTACACAAAATAGGCTTTATAAAATACAACGGCTAGAAATATACAATTCTGATATTGTCAAGCCATTTTCAACTTCAGACAGATTCCTAGATTTATTTGACTACCTACCTAGTAAAATACCGTATTAAAATCTTTCTGTGTAAACTATGATGAAACTTACTCTGATTTTGCTAACAAAACTGACAGTATGCTTCATAAAAATGATAAAAACAGCGTCAGCTGCATTGTACCAGAGCTGCGCGCGCCGCTCGTTTCTGTCTGAAAACTTGCAAGTCTTGCAACACACACAGCAGCGCCAAAAATAAACAAGCGAAGCGGCAAGACACGAAATCTGCGATCACAAATTTTGTAGAGTTCGATAGGAACCGGGCTGAAACTAAGCTTTATAATCTTCCAGATAGATGTCGCTGTCACGTAGAGCAAAAACAATCCCGCGCACGCAGAAGAAAATTCAAACATACACACACACACTAATGGGCAGCAGAGGGGTCAGCGCTGTCATCATCATCATCATCATCATGATCATCATACCTGTCACTGTCAGCCCAGTGCCGGAAACAGGGCTGAAGATAAGGCATTTTTGCAACTCGTCTCTCATGGGCCTAACCTAATCATACACTTAAATTACATCTCAATTATATTTTTAGTGCGAACTACCCTAAAAAATAATTGCTTAGGTACATTAAAAGGCATGGATGTCTAATTGAAATGAAAATCACTAAGGATTACGATTACGACCATCAACGTTAATTAACTAGATTTCTTGAAACGTGTCCACCACTTTCCACCTCTTAACGTGGATAATAATTACACCTGTAACTTACAAATCAGGATCTCGTTTCTTTTGCTAACTAGTCTAACAACAAGCAAGGAAAGTGAGATCAACCTTGAGGCAATCTCTTCCAACTTCATGATAATTTAACGACTGCGCTCTGTTTTACGGCACAATATAATTACCTAACACTTGTTAACGTCTGTTAAATCTATTGGCTGGAAAACGATAAATAAAAGTGTATGAAGATGAAATGAATGCAAACAGTAAATCTGTCGCCGTATCACATTACGTGAAACAGTAAATCAAAGTACCTAAATCCTAAATCCTAGAGAAGAGTTAATGACTCTCTGCCAAATTTCATCTCGGTTGGAAGAAAACGTTCATTTATAAACAGTTTTCTTATATAAAGAACAGTTAACAATAGCACAAGTTAGCAAGTACCATTTTAGGCAATTATTCCAACCTAATTGTAACTACATCATCTATGTATATAAATTAAAAAGATTATATTAGGCTATCCTGTAATTGGCATTAATACTAAGTAAAACATTAACTCTGCGACTGCGATAGAAGTAAATATAATAATATGCTGTTGGATACTAATAAACAAATACAAATACCTATAAGTGTATCATTAAAATGGATAAGAGACATTTGCAGCGAAACCTACCTACCACGACAATGAAAGGGTATGAATTAAAATTCAAAAGACCATCTCCAAGTCATATTCCTAATTGATATCCTACCTAGAGTAGGCACTCGGAAAACTGTCCGAGAATTTACCTTGAGGAATCCCCCATGCTCAGAGTTATTCAAATCTCTGGGGTGGATACCCGGAATAATCCAAAGTGGCCCCGATATTGAATGGGCTTGTACCAGCCACGTGTCGGTCAAGGCCGGTGATACACACACCTGTCCTCGTATAGTGACAGGGGCGCGAATCTGAGTTATGCGTCTTTGGCCCGAGACGAGCACTTCCTGTCTGCGTGGAAGACTTCCGATGTTCTTCGTTCATTCATGGGTGACAAATAATACACTTATTGGTATAAGGGAGAATATTCCCAATTCGATACACTTATCGCCATACGTTTGCCTATATGGAGTGGCAGAGACACAATGCTGCATTAACATTTAGCCAGAAGACTTTCCAATATTTATTTAATGAACTCCATTATTGATGAGTGTAATGCTTGGTTTCTTGCTTATCGTTAATTTCTGATAATTGCAGGTAAGTTGCTGTCAACAAAAATGGCAGACACCGATAGAACCTGTCTCCTGCCATGAAAAGGCGGTGACGTGAGTACCAACGAATTACCACTTTTGTAATATAATCTTGAAACCACACCACTGCCCTTAATTAATACCTTTTAAAGTTTCATAAAGTTAGATAGTACTAGGCATATAAACATAGCATTTCTTTGATAATTGATCATAATATCAATGTCATAAACAAGGGGCACAAAATTTATCTTTTCGAATTTGGTTAAGATTGACTTACTCATCATTTGGTTGGCTTGTATCAAGCTAGTGGCCAAGATTTCCAGCTGCCCTTTGGACCTTAGGAGCTTCTGACACAGCCTTAAGACAAGCACCAAGTTGTGACAGTAACCGGGACCTACATCTTCTTTATCACATTGTGCAGACAAATTGCAAGTTAACCAAAATTTTCCGAGAAATCCCCTGATCCCTAGCCAGCATCGATCGACTAAGGACTCTATCTATAAGATATTAAAATAGAAAACGGAGTGCTAATACCGGTGCGAATCATACGGGCTGGATTTATATCGGCATGTAGAGCTGCGTATATATATTAAGTGGAGGAGCTGTCAGCACCTCTACGCCGATGCTGGATGGACGGCTGCATACAATACCGTGCTCCAGAAAACACTCTTTGGTTCCAATGTAGATAGGAAAACAAGTGACAATCCAAACAAAATAATTCAGCATCGTAATAAACTGAAGACAGATTTTACGATCGCAAGTGGCAGAAGCGTGATAAAGGTAACAAACCCGATCATAAATCTACTCAGACCGATCTAGACAAGCTCAAGACAGCCAGGGATTACAAAGACTGTAAAACCATTGCATAGTGCCAACGAGAAGACATTTCCGTCAAGTACACTCTACGAACGTTCCTGAACCTTCAGACAAACGACGGTGCAGCAACAAAGCCATATAGGTATTTTGATATTCTGGAAATAGTTGTCAAGTATCAATCCCGTGTGATAACTATTTGTGTGAAAGGCCGCAGAGACATTCAGCGTTCTCGGCTAGATCGTCCACCTAATAATAATCTTGCACGTGAAATGTTTTGGCTGGTGCTTTTTGTTAGCGGCGTTTATTTCAGTTTTCCAGTGGGATTTTGAGCAAGATCAGCATTGGCCGCCTCTTGAGTGCTCCGGTTAAAAAAACAAGACACACTTACGACTCATCCAGTCCTAGTACTTTTCCGATACACCTATGGCCGTAGATGTGCTAAACGTAGTAAAAAGATCTAATTTAGATTAATTAGACGAAATTCTTAATAGTGCAAAGTGCGAGTGCAGTTAATGTGTGTGAAAAGCTCTATAGAGTTCAGTGAAGTGGGTGCGAGTTTAAGTAGGGAGGATGTCGGAATTTTTCGGGTCATGGAGCGACAAAAAGGACCCCGATACGGAGGACGAGGAGGTGGAAGAGACGGTGGAGGAAACCACCACGACAACCACAAGGACCAAGCAGAAGAAAACTACCACAACAGTAAGATATCATATGTCTATTACGAGGCTGTCTATCTCCAGAACATACCTGGATGTAGTACCCACAGTCCAACATCGGCAGTAAACCTGAAATATTGCAAAAGTCGACACCGGAAAGTTAACAATTCAGAATCCTGTTGAGAAAGAAATCTTTCTATAAATGATATTCTTAATACACTATTGTAATTGTACTCGGCTATCCGAGCACAATCATTTTATTGTGGCCTTGATAGTATTCTTGACATTTGCTGCGCAGAACTACGACACGAAGTTTGCTTTGCATCCACTTACTATAGTTAGTTACGAACCCTTTTCACCTTCGAAACTTGAAACTCAGTTTAATAAAAAACAAAACTGTTTGCTGCCTAATTGAATTCGCGTTCTTCATGCAACTTTTGTACAAGGAAGATGACATTTTTATTATCGTCAGATGTGTTTATTTCGGTCGGCGCGATGCCTATGTCACGGACGTTGTCAATCCAACCTCTCCCTGATATAACACAGGTCTCCAGACCAAACCAAGGTGAAGGCGACTTAGGAGACGTCAACTGTCAACTCTCTTATAAATCAACATGACGCAAGTGCCACACGAGATGCTAAAAATATTGCAACATTTCTCTTTCTGATTCTTTGTGAATTCCTGTGCTATTAGGCAGTCGCAAGTTTTTTATGTTTTTGTATGTTCAATAGGTTTCTTTTCCACAAGGTTCCTAGTTCCTATGGTTCCCAGTCCATTTATTTAGGAGTCCATTATTTTGTATAACACAAAAGGTACTCCAAGCACTACAACAGGAATTTATCATCATGATGATTCATCTTAAGTTGTTTATCTTTTATGCCTGCAATGTCTTTTTGCACGTTCCTGTGACGTCTGTTTGTGTTTTTCCCTTTACTATATCTTTCTTTGTAAACATCACACTCAGCATTTTTCCCTTTACTTTCTTATTCTTTGTACTCATTACACTCTAGACCATCTTTAATTTATATTACATGCTCAGGGGTTTTTACCATTTCTGATGACTAATTTCCCCATAGAGACTTGTTTTAATTTCCGTTAATTCCATAGTAATTTTGGAAAGCTAAAGATGCAAGCCTTCTTTTACTTTACCTTTTATCTCATTTATTATCAGAATTAAATCCAGAGTTATTGTGTATTCGAGAAGTAATTACTTCTTATTAGCTAACCGTTTCTTTGAGCTAAACATCATACCTTCATGGAACATTTATTGCAACTGTACCGTGAAGAGTATATAGGACAAGTTTCTCCCTCTATTCTCGAGATAATTCCGTGAAGTCTCATTAAAAATAAGTACTTAAGTAACTTAAAAATATTTCTTTCGTTCGAAACGTTACTTTGGGGACATTTCTCCAGATTAGACAATTATAAAAAGAAGTCAATAGATGCCTCATTATAAGCAAAGATACTAAAATTGCTCCCAACACCTCACCTTTACTGGCATTGCTAATAATATCCAACAAAGGGTAATGCACTCGGCTGATACAGAAAATGAGATCAGCTATTCCGCGTTTCGAAGATGGCTCATAAACTTAAAATGGCTGCATTGACCTATACCGTGAACTGTATCTGCCAGAGTTTATACAAAGACCACCTAGTAGAGTGACCTAGGTGTGTTATTTGCTGGTACTTACAATATGCGGTTTAACGGCGGATTTCGATTAAAGTCTCTAGATACCTACCGCAGTAATGTTTTAGCAATGATAAGGGGTTCCTTCAGTCCAAAGGCATAATCTCTATGAATACAGGAGAAAGGAAAATTATAGCACTAGTGGGAGGCAGGGTATTTAAATTCCACGGTGTCTTTTGAAACGTGAGGCGTGCTGGCGTAAGCGTGGATTGTGGTACAAAAGTCGTGAGGGAACAACAGAATAGTACCTTTGTATAGTAGGTAGGTATAAGTCGTTCCAGTAAAAGTAGCTTCTGAGTGTTCGTATCAATGATACATACAATGCGAGTGCGAACAAACTATGGCTTTGTTCGTAAGAAACAATGGAAAATGATGACGGTCGGAAGATTCTCATCAAGCAAGCTTTTGTTTTAGTAGGATTTATGGAAGAGTTGTGTCAACTTCATATTAGCATTTACATTTGGCCTTTGTTACTTTGATTTGTTACGTTGGTACTTTCTAGTCATTTACAAATACTTAAAGTTAGTTGATTTATGAATGTTGACTAGGTACAAGTACAACCAAATGTAACTTTAGAAATCTTTGCAAGCTTGGGCTGTTACTTCTTTTTTAAGTTTACGTAAGTATTTTATGTTATCAGAACTTTTAATAAAGGTGTGGGTTATGCTTATGCAGCAGTAACTGGCAAAACACACGACCTAGAACAACATATAGGCGCTAATCCTGTTACTTCTTAATGTTTTGAAAACAAACTAAAATTAAACACTCATACGTGATTCATGAAGTAAGATATTTTAAATTATAGCCCAACCAAGCCGCAGAAATATCCCAGATTTCCTGCGCTTACGACAATGTAAGAAACATAACAATGATTTATTAGAACCGCGTTTTCAAAAGTACTTGGGTTCCATTGTTCTGTTCGAGACAAAGATTCGCCATTGTGAGTGAAAATGAAACTTAACAATCTTGATGTGTAAAATTATGGAATTTGGTCTAGACTTGGCAATATAATGCAGCACTATTTTCCTTATGGCATGGTACATACTTACTTAGATCCCAGAACCCTCTACACATACCTGCAAGAAATAAACAAAATTGTTTTCAGATGTAGGTAGGTAGGTACCTACTTTTGTTTTGTAAGTAATTAGTATACCTATATACTTAGAACAATATTTTTAGATATGTTTTACAGGTAAATAGTTATAGTATGCATAAGAGTATTCCATTTAGATTAATAACACTTTCAAGCAATTTGCTTGCTTGCTTCCCTATCAAAGTTCAGTTCAATATGCCAGAATGTTTATAGAGCGCTGAAAATATGATTGTGCTATGCTATGCTATGCTGCTTGATGCTAGGTTTTTCAGAAGTCTGTAAGGTCAACGTACCCGCGCCCCCAATTATTTATTTTTGTAGAGAAACTGAGCCCAAAATAGGTTCTCAAGACATTCCTTAGGGAGACCAAAGCGTCCGCATGCATGTCAATAAAGATTTATAAATCAAGACATATCATTCAAGCAGCTGTAAAGTCATTTTACAATCAAAAATATATTTTAATCAATGATGAAATGCATGCCATGCTGTACGATACCGAAATGCCATTTATATTAAACGACGCTATTTTTACACCAGACGTAAATATTAAATAGAGAGATGCTAATAAAGTCAAAACTGACATCACAAACAACATGGAATCTCAAAACGTGGTGGACCATTGTAAACAGAAGCTGTGACGAAACTTGGACGAAACACAGTGACGGTGGACGGTGATGACAACTGACAAAAGGTGCTAATTGCCAGAGACAACTAAACGACAGACTGTTGGTACCTGATGTGATGGACACTAACGTCCATTTGCAATATCCTATCTATCCAATGGTTTTCACATTACTAGAGTTAGATCTGACACTTGCGCTATGGAACTTTGTCAAATTAGACCATATTATCCAGAAAGGAGGATGGAAACTCTATGATATTATCTATCTGCCGATTGAGGATAGATGGGTTATTGAAAACGGCCGTAAGTCAAATAACAGCAAACGGGTTCTTCATGCGAAAGCAGAAGATAAACGGATGTTTTATTTTATTACGTGTCTTTATATCAACCTTTGATCTGACTGACTTGTTTTGACATCTCGATTAGCACAAAGCAAAGTCATGTGTAACAAAGAAAAATATGATAATATTAAAGCAAGTAGGTAGATACCAAAAAAACTTATCTGGTCTGCAGTCAGCTGAAACTCTGAACAAGACATTCAGTTCGTAATAGCAATTGAAGAAACTATGTTTTCATAGAACTAGACTTAAAGTTTAATGAAATTGAATACAAAAGAAAAGAAATTCTCTTGCAATTAATATAGAGCTGAGATTCGTTAGCCAGGAGCATGTTAAATAGAACATTGTAGAATTGCTTGCAGCCAAATTTAAAATAGATTGAAACGCCGTGCCGTGCCCAGCGAGATAGGTACATTTTTGGAAATCAAGTAAAATCATTGCGCTCCTAAAATAGAACATAATGCAAGGTTGTGTATAAATAAAATGTTAGGGTATTAAAGTGTAAGAAAACACTCATTCGACAAAATGGAATGCAAGAATGCAACCGATTTGTAGGCATCTAACTAAAAAAGAAAGAGTGTAGTAAATGGAAGATTCTCTTATAAGTATAATATAACGTCGGACTAACCCATAGTAGCGCCATTTTAGTCCCTAATGAAGTGACTCAAGAAATATGTACGATAACAAAGTCAAGAAGAGGTGGACGATACGCGACCATAAACAAAGCAGAATGATTATGATTATAAAGTCATGTGTTACATAGTACTTAATGAAAATGCAGTAAATGTTGATGAGGGTGAAAGCAGCAGTCGAGACAATCACGTGAGCCAGAGTTATAACGATCAATGACCAAATAATGTGTGAATAATGTAGTGTCAATGACACTTCTGAAACAGTCTTTATAAACACCAGAAAATTCAATGTTGGGAGAAGTTATATGATAAAATCGAGATCTTTAGAACTACCTACTGAAAACTTCTATTAATTGAGGAACTTTGGTGTGTATCCAATTAAACTATTTAAACATAATAATGGTCTATAGTTCAGTGAAGAGTTTGAATCGGGAAGTACCTACTTAGGTAGATTATAAGTTTATTCGGAAAATCAGCGTGGGATTTTCTGGCAATATGCTTACCATCTGTTAATTGGCAAATTAGATAGTATTTTTGCAGTCACGGAAGGGTGTATCTGCTGAAGATTTTCGCATACCAATTAAATCTTGTTTATTTACAGTGAATTGCTCATTTCCTTGTACAAATGCCAAATTGCAATTACCAAGCCTTATACTTACCCCAGTCGTCCTCAGAGACTTTTACCTCGAGAAAATTCCGTTTTTTTTGTTGGAAATGACCTCCTCTACCTCCCTTTTTCGTTTGATCCACGACTTTTGAACCACCCTGTATAATCCTCAAGAAATGTGCACAATTCTTCAAAAACTGATGCCAGCCAATTAGTATAAAATTCCTCAGTAGCTCTGCCAACAGTCATGCTAAACACTTCGTGAAAGGCATTTTCGCATAATAAATTACTTCAGCACCATATCGGCAGTATCGTAGCTATTACATCGTTTGCTCTGTAGTATTGAATAATGCCACTATGCCACCTAGACCTACAAAGTGTTAGGAAGTGATTCAAACAAAATATTTATTATTGTCGGGAGTGGGTGGGTGACCTTCGCATTGCATTGTCCACGTCGAACAACATAAGAATGTCAACTACATCCAGAATTTATATATTTTAATTTTATCGCGTGGAATATAAATAGGGAATCTGCTGAGCGATCTCACGATCTCACGCTTGGCAGTTTTTTGGGCAGACTTAATGATGATCGTAGGTAAATGTTTGTTTACCAAGCGAAGCCAAACAAATGAGTAGAACGTGGGGTTTTAGTAGACTCCAGAAAAATGTTTTATTGGATTAGCTAGTTTTATTAGTAGTGTCGTACTACTGTATACTATTTGTAAGTACATATACTTATTAGGTAACAATTTCCGTCTCTTTCCTAATTTATCGGTAACGTTCCTTTTCGGAGATTAAAAATGCCCAAAAAGCCCCGCGATTTAGAATAGAAACAAAGCTGACAAATGGCATTGCACTTGGAACCTAAGTATTTAAAGCAATTTTTTAATTATTAGGTACTTTATCTACTTACATAAGATCAATAAGTAAAAACTAGGTAGGTACCTATATACATAAATTCAAAATAAGATGCTGCATTTACGAGTAGGAATGTCAACAATTTTAAATCAGAATCCATTTAGTTATTTTATTACAATATTTATTAATTTATTTATCTGGTATTTTTGGCTAAATGAAACAAGTAGATACTAATTTGCGTTCTTGCCCTACTATCACTAACCCAGATTCTTATCATAATGGAGACTTGCACACGTTTTTGTGATTTTTTAAATCCATTTGAGCACTTCCAATTTCTAATTTAAACCCTCGGTAGTCCACAACCACAGGAAATTTACTTAATTTTACTTATTTATTAAATGCTATGCGGCAACAACATTACTGGCCGTACCCAGAGTCGTAAAGTATTTAATTTAGTTCACTCTATTTCAGTCTCAGAAAATACTTAATTGTAAACAATTGAGTAAGACCTTTAGAAAAACTTTGTAGGCCAATACCAGTAGAACCACCGAACCATAACTATTATAGCAACACACAGGGAGGGTCTATTACAGTGATAGTCCACTTAAACCCACCTATTTATTGTAATAAGAGTGCGATTTCTTTACAAAACTGCATAACAAGACTATTATGAAACAATTGAGCAAAGTTCTGTTGGTCATAACATGAGTCTAGGACCAACTTTGCACACTTGTTTCATAATGTACTATTGTTAAATGGCTAATGGTTTTGGGTATGTTTCATCTGCTATATTATTACTTCTCTCATTTACAACTTCTTTATAATTAGCTTTATTATCTTCTTTTGATTTATAATTTAGCCTCAAAATAATCAGAATTCGGTGTCACAAATAAAACGTGCTATACTACACGGTGCTATGCACAAATAAAACGTGCTATACGGATACCTAATAGAAATTAGAAAAATAGGCGTGTTCTTTTACAACCATTTTATCACCGATTGGAGCAAAATAACCGTAAAATAGGTTTAATCGTATTCAATTCTCGTTTCACCGATTTATCAACAATAGAGGCTTTGTATTCGAATCGATCTCATTGCTATCGATTGGTAAAGCATCGCTATGTTTGCTTTGACTCGTATACCAAAATCACGATTATACACCGTTCTTAATTTCACATACTTACTTACGTAATAAATAATAAATAAGTAAGTATAAGGTAAGTAGGTATGATATATTTTTAGCGACCATGTCATATTATCATTCCTTGGATTGATTAGAGCGAGGAATAGACGATAAAATTATGAAGAAATGCAGTTACCGGTAAGTGAAGAATGAGAATTATGCGACATTTTTTTCAAATGACTTACACAAGAAACATCCTACCTATCTGGAGTTGAGAACAAGTTCTGATCAAACTGAACTTTTAACCTTCAGCCTACATACTCGTACTAGAGTTTAAAGACGGAATAACATTATTCTGTGCCACAAAAGCATTTTAGTGACAGTGAGGCAGCCGGTTTGCAAACGGGACTTATAATATTACTTATATACTAGACTTATATACTTATAACCATATTGCAGGTCCGCATAATATTGTTTGGTTTATTTTTATTGCAATATACTTACATTCATGGATTGGTTACCTATTATATAAGATTAGCGCAGACTTTTTTGAGTAAAATTATGGATGATATGTTGTTAAGTAGGTACCATTTAAGTTTATTTTTCGTTCTCTCAAGTTTCATTTCAAAGTATGCGTGCTTCATAGATCTACCAACTCATAGGTCAAGTTACTTTTTTTTAGTTAGCCTATATGGTGTCCCACTACTCCCCCTGCTGGGCAAAGGCCTCACCAGTTCGAGCCCACACACAAGAGACAATCGGCTCGACTTTTTCGCGTCATCTCTACTCTATCATACATAACCTATGACCGCACAATGATGCAATGATGAGACGTGCCTAGTATTTTTTTTATCACCGGTCATTGTTTTAGCAGAATTGGGCCCTTGTGTGTTGGGCGTTTGATGGCATATCGAGCCAAATGGCTATCCTACAACCGATGCACATTATTTACCACCACGCAGCAGGTTGCAAACCAGTTATTCCTTGACCACATCGTTACGGCATCCTAAATCATCGACTCGGAACAGACTGGTGCTTCCTCAAATGGAACGACCATAGTTTGACCAGCCTTTGAAGACCTCCTCTCTGCGTTCATGAATTTGTGGGACAACTTAACTCAGAACTCTAACCACATTTTACACAAGCTAGATAAGGTTAGGGACCTTAGTAAAGTGGATGCTCTACACAAGCCTTCGATGCGAATGCGAAGTTTACCGATTTCTAGGAATCCATAAAGGTTCCAGAGATCTTATTTAACTGGGCAAATTAAATCTCGCGTGTGGTCAAAATAGCGGATTTTGAGCCCTTTGGAAATGACTTAAAGGGATAGGTAGTATAGTAAGTAAGACGTAATACTTGGAAGCCATAAATGCATTGCATGACTGGTTTGACGAGAACCCTTTTTGGTGGATTTGTGCAAACAAGTAAAGATTATGCACCGTTGCTTTTCTACTAGGTATTTCTTTACGTTTGAATATGGTAATTCAACTAACTTGTTAGTGGAATCAATCAGCCGTTTTCTGTTTGGTTAAAATTACTCCTACACCCACCCTATACTCCTACTATTACTCCTACACCCACCCTATACCTCTAATATTACTCCTACACCCACCCTATTCCTCTACTATTACTCCTACAGCCACCCTATACCTCTACTATTGCTGCTATTTTTATTAGTTACTGAGCGAATTTATTTAACTGAGTGCGTATTTTTCTATGAAATTGTCAGAAACTAATCAAATCACATGCAAACCGCAAACGCTGTATTGGGTATGAGCCTATTTGCAGAGTTAAGATTTAGAGAAACGACGGTTTAGTAGTTTAACTCAATTCCTTATATTGGCGGGAATTTACGTACTTGGAAGGCTATACGACTATGTCCTATCAGCTTGAGAACACACCAGAAACAAGGAGGGTCTGGGCGGTTGCAACGCCTTTTATAACACAGCTATGAACTAACTTTTTAAATACAGTGTAGCCAACCAAACATCAAGTGTGGCGGTTTCCCAGATTAGTTTTTGTACAATCGATTCTCAATCGAATAATCCAACACGCCCCCTCAAAAACTGATCATGATTTTGAAATCATTTTATAATTGAGGTATACATATTGCAATACCTACACAGAACATATTTCCTTCCAAGTAACTGCTGGGAGTAAGTAATTACATATTTTTATGATCCAACATTCGTTGCAAGGACTAGGGAAAACCCAGAAAAACCTAGTCAGATCATGTCATAATAATTTAACTTAATATTATCATTTTTAAACAATGATTTTGTTAATGTACATATTTGTAACACAATAAACATTTATTGTAGACCCATGTCCACTCTTAATTTTTGAAAACTGATTGTTGCGGCTTCGTCATCAGATGTGCCAGTTGTGCACCTGTTGGTATGTAATTTAATTTGATTACATTTTTCTCTACTTTTTCACGGGTCAGGTAATATTTATTTTCTATATGCTTGGACCTTTTGTGGCTTGTAGGATTCTTCGCAACACTGATACAGCCGTTATTGCTTCAAAAATGGTAATGGGTGTTACAATTTGTATGTTATTGCTTAACATTAGTGATTTTAACCATGAAGCTTCCTTTACAGCCTCATACAGTGCCATATATTCTGCTTCTGTCGAAGAAGCTGCAACGGAGGACTTTACCTCTTTTATACACTAATTTTAAATCAATTGTGCCCTTCAGGTATATAAGCATTATTTTCAGACATTGCCACAACTCCTTATTATTCTTATTTGTGTATGCTCAATATATTGACACTCGCACTTAGATCTGGCCGAGTACATAGCATAAAATACATCAAACAGCCTATAAGGTTTTACAGGGCGCATCATATTTAACGTCTGAATTCAGAGCCTCATAATTAGGTTTACTTTCTAGAGGAGTACTTGCTGGATTGCAGTCCTGCATATTATATTTACACAGTATTGGTTTTATATACGAACTTTAATCTAATGTACCATTTGATCTAGTTATTCTTATACCTAGAAATAGTTTTATCTCATTCATATGAGTCATTTTAAATTTGCTCATTAGATACATTTTAAAATTATTCATTGTTTGGACATCGCACACGCAACGACTAAATCATCGACGTATAATAGTACTATATATATGTTTTTATGAATTTCACCTTTATCTAATACATATATACACTTATCAACATCCGAATTATGAAACCTTTCTCTTTTAGGGATTGCTCAAAGACTTCAAACCAACATCCTGCAGCCTGCTTGCATACTTTGTTGCCTGTATAAATTACCCTTCAGGAATTTCCATGTAGTTTTTTTTTTTTATTTAACTTACCATTTAAAAAGGCAGTTTTAACATCTAAATGATGAACCAGTAAGTTATTTTGATTTGCAAAAAGTAATTATCAATCTAAAACTAGCAATCCTAGCTACAGGCGCAAATGTTTCATTGCAGTCTACGAGATATTCTTGACTGAAACCTCTAGCTATAAGTCGAGCTTTATATCTTAAAGGTTTTCATATTCGTTATGTTTGATAGTGAAAATCCATTTACAATTGGTATTGTATTGACCAAGTATTATTTTCCTTAAGGCAGTTTAATTCATATTTTATTGCGCTATCCCAATTAATTCTATCATCTCTAGTTTTTATCTTTTCAAATGAACTAGGTACTTTACAAATCAATGATTGAGCACACTGGTAAATATTCATCATCAGTTTCATCACAAGATTATAACATACACCGACCTCTGATTCTATCCGCTCCTCCTCAATTAATTACTTTTACCTTTTTATTAATCTGTGCTTTTACTCTCATCTGTGATTTTAATAGATATGTCATTATTTTGCGTTTTTGGGTCTGTACTATCACTACATAATTTACGAATTTTGTTTGGACTGTGGTCAGATTTCACCTGATCTGCATCAGAGTTATTTCTACACTGAGACTTTGACACTGATTTAGATAGACCATCATTATTATCAGTTTTGTCATGAGAATTTTGAACATTCTCTTCAGGCTTAAACTTAGGCCTGGATTCCTTGGTTGGAAATTTGTCTCATTTATTATAACTTTTATCACAGTCACAAACCTTTCGCATTCTACACTCCAAACTTTATATCCGTTTGGCTCATAGCCCACCAGTTTTTTTTTTTTTTTTAACGACTTGTCGTCAAACTTTGCCTTACTGGTTTTATTATGGACATAGACTGTAGTACCAAAAACCCTTAGGTATTTTAGAACCGGCTTTTACCATGCCATAACTCATATGGTGTCTGAGATTGTTTCAATGCCCTCGTTGGTGTTAGATTTATTAAATGCACTGCAGTTAAAACTGCTTCGCCCCAAAATACTTTATCTAACTTTGCCTCATGAACATAGCGCGGGCTTTCTCAGTTATCGTTTTTACCATACGATCTGAAACACCATTGAGTTGAGGCGTTCGTGGAACCGTTAAATGATATATATACCTTTTTGCACGCAATTTTTTTTTATTTTTTTTTTTACCTCGGTGGATAAATACTCGCCACCGTTATCACAGTAGAGATTTACTAATTTTGAATTGAATTTAGCTTCACACTTTGCAAAAAGTCTTTGAAACAAGCGAACACATCTGATTTATAAGTTATTTATCAGGTAAGTTACGCAATAGTGTGTGAATTGATCGACAAACAACATAAAGTAATTTTTGTTATCAATTGTTGGAGGAGTGATAGGCGCGCACACATCTGAATGGCGCTATACAATGGTCGCTTTACTGGCTATTTATCCTTACTCTCTGTTACTACCGATCGTCTGTTTTCCAGTAATGCACGGTTCACACAATTTTTCGTTAGGAACCACTGATTCAATTAGTTTTATATCGTCCATCATATCAATGCCTTTTATTTCCTGGAATTTATTTTTCCTCAATCGTTGATGCCATAATTCATAGTCACTGTTGTTCGTGCATATTTGGGAAACAGAGCGATGCACTATCACAGATAACATTATAGCAAATAAGTTGTTTCAACACATACCATTCATGAGCTTCTTACCACCTCAGTCAGTGATGTGGGCTCCATGTTGGTCGAAAACGACGCTCAGGCTGGCTCGCTGCATTTTGGACACCGACAGCAGGTTGTACGGCGCTTCGGGGCAGAAAAGCACCTGTGTCGCTCACAACTTGAATTGATCCCTTCTTCGTAGCTGAAATAAATTGTCCAGTTTTAGCAATTAAAATTTAACTGGTGTTTACGGTCACGCCGCACAATATTGTGATCAGCAACCTAGTTTAAGTCACGCGTCATGCGAACTTACTTGTATGATATTTAACTATTGCTTAGCCGAGTCTTTATACAACTGTATACCTAGTAACATCAATAAATAGTAATCCAGCAATAATTCTGGTTTAACGCATAACTTCAACAACTACTTCGAGTGTCTGGGATAATCTCGTAAACTACGGGTTAGACTATACATGGTGTGGTTAGGTTTGAGCAGATGTAGAAGAAAACTTCCCTGTTTATGATGTGGTCGGACGCTCCAGAGTCCAACAGGAACGTTTTCCTGTTCTCCAATCGCTCGTCCTCTTGTTGGTAGTCGCCCGTCATGGATGCGAAGCCTGAGAACTCATCTGGCGCGGGCGTCGATTCTTCGTTCAGCTGCGGCGCCGCATGAACTTGTCAGTCTCATCAAGTTTTGCGCCGGCCGCCAACAACTCCGAAATCAGCTCGTCGAATGTGGTGAAGTGGCTCACGAGGGGAATATCACTTTGAAGTTTCAGCGCAAGTAACGTCTTACGTAATGCTAACTGCGTTGCAATACTTTTTCGCTCGTACAGCGCGTCGAGACTTTTATTATCATTTTGGTGGTTCTTCGTCAATCACTTTCATTAAGTTCATCTCACTTAGTAACGCGCGAATTCGAAACTTCCATGCTGCGTATTTTTCACCAGCAAAAGGTTGGATTTTATGTTTTGGTCTTTTCGTTTCCATTTTTGAAATTTAGTTAATTCACAGTAGATTCATTTCGCGGCACCTGGGCACATAACCTATTGGGTATAGGCCTATTTGCAGAGTTAAGATTTAGAGAAACGACGGTTTAGTAGTTTAACTCAATTCCTTATATTGGCGGGAATTTACGTACTTGGAAGGCTATACGACTATGTCCTATCAGCTTGAGAACACACCAGAAACAAGGAGGGTCTGGGCGGTTGCAACGCCTTTTATAACACAGCTATGAACTAACTTTTTAAATACAGTGTAGCCAACCAAACATCAAGTGTGGCGGTTTCCCAGATTAGTTTTTGTACAATCGATTCTCAATCGAATAATCCAACACGCTGAAACGCTAATCAGTTATTTATTATCAGTTAGGCAGGTTACCTACTATCTTACATACGTACCTACTTACAATAAAATCCGCAGGAAGACTGACTAATTCCTAATTCATAATAATTTATAATTCTTTATTGCACGGAAAACAAAGTGATACATTGTCTTAAAACAAAGGTAAATAGGCAAAGGCGAGCTTATCTCTAAAAAGAGATTTCTTCCAGCAAAACTAGGCAAGATAGGACAGATTGTTCTGAGAGAATAGTCCTAATCCTATACTACTTAACGTTTTGTTTCACATAACAAACCGTTAGCTTAGGAAGTTCACTAATCGTTTACTTGTGAGAAAATCAACTTGTACAGAAAAGATACATAGCGTACCTGGCGTGACAAGTGATACCTACTTAGGTACTTAATTACAATTCAAGGTAAAAGTTGTGAACTCTCACGTTTAAACTTCGTGATACGTTCCCATAGAAGCTTGTATGAATGCACGAATATCAGACTTAACACGTGAATAACAATGCTCATTCATAGGTGTGCAAGAGAGATTTTACCGTTTATATAGCAGTGAAATCTTACTTTCGCCTCTATGTTAGGAAAGCTAAGCAGAACCACATAGAACCTATGCATCACAAAATAACATTAGCTCAGTTCAGATGCTCAAATTTTATTGAATTTGAGTAGGATTTCAAAATGTAAACATTTTATTGTCATTATGTCGAATTCAATCAAATAATGTGCCTTTCTCCAATCGCTCGATTGCTTTCTTTTCTTCAACAGCAATCCTTTTCCTTTCAATAGCCTTTGCTTGGTCGCGAACTATCTTGTCCCTAGCTGCTTGATCTCGATGTCTCGCTTCCAAGACATTGTAGATCTTCTGCTTGCCACGGGCGTAGATGATCCCCGCTATAAAAAAACCCCACCTGAAGGTCCGGATTAGTGGAGACACGGGTATCGGAGGGCCAAATGGTAGACTCATTTTCCGTTAGGTTTTGTTTGAAATGTGCTGAGGTTTGAAGTTTGGGTCACAGACTTCATATATTAGTGGGTTGACTTTTTTCGCGTCAGTGATGATTTGGAGACAAAAAGAGATTTGATAAAAAAGTACAGTCGTGTTAGGAAAACGAAAAAAGTAAGGGGTAAATAAACCTGAGGGGTCATCACCTGAGAGACTAAGTCCATGCCTGAGAGTAAATCGCCAATGTCACGTGTATTTGTAGAACCCTTCTGCTCGTCCGGCTGGCTGGAAAAGAAAAATATTTGACATTAAAATAAGGGGAAGTTATGCTTTCATCACTTACAATCTTACTCTTGGAGGAATAAACGAATGGAGGGATAATCGCTTCAAATCTCGGAACAAATCATGCTGCCATTCACGGCGGGGGACGAGGTAGCGCACACATACACAATAATCAATACTGATGCATTTTTCGATTACGTCGCTATGCAGGCATACGTTAAACACAACCATAAACCGTATGCACAAACGCAGGACCAACCAGATCTTTTTCCACTTGGATGAAATAGAAAATGAACCTGTTGTTATTAGTCTGAGCTTACAATAGATGTTTTCCACATGTTTTCAGACGTCTTGGCGTCACCTGTCATGCACCATAGGGGGGGTGACTTAAAGGTAGTGAGGGACATCCCTTACAATAGATGTTTTCAGATGGGTGTCACCTGTCCCTGTCATGCACCCTATGGGGGGTAGCGTTATTTCATTTCATTTCATTTCATTTGTTTATTTGCCATTTCACAGCCTATGAAAAATAAATAATACAATCAATATTAAATACATAAAATGCCAATTACGAAATAGTGCAATTATAAGTGCAGTTAAAGACAACCAGCCGGCCAACCATTATTGTAGGCCGTGTTGCTCTATGTAGAGAACCGAAACAATATGTTGCTCGTAACTAGGTAGCTACCCGAGAAGGACGTGAAATGAAAGGCCAAAGGTTCCAATTCCAAGTATTTCGTCATAGTACCTAGGTCAGGCAGGCCAAGCTCGTAATAGCTCTTGACATCTTCCATTTAAATTCAATCGATTACATAGTTGTTGTACCCTTTCAGTCGAGAGATTGTCATTCTCCTGGCCGAAAAGGAAAAATTAATGACGCTAAAATTATGGGAAATTAAGTTCTCATCCCCTTGCAATAGACATTAATTGACGTCTTGGTAGTCACTGTCAAAGTCATACACTATTTTGTGCTTCTGCGAGCAGTGGAGGTTCTGTTTTTATAAATTGTATACCTAATTTCTTCAGTCTTATTTGCAATCCACCTGCACTTTGTCAGCTCAGCGCTCTCCGGAATTCAGAAACACTACCTGCTAATAAAGACCTGCCTATCGGGTTTATTGGACTTGAAACCCAGACTTTACATCTTGACCGGGTCAAGTGTGTGGTGCATCAATTAAGTGCATTATTCCGTTCGGACTCGTACGATGTCCGGGAAGGCAAGCGGCCGTTGGCCGAGTGGTCAGCTAAGAATACGTAGTCGCTGCGGCGACCACCTATTATAGATGGCTGGCACGGTGCCAGCACCCACTACCGTGGCCGCGTGGCGAACAGGAACAATCGTTTATCGATACGGTTCGATTGCTAGACGTCAATATCACAGTTCTCCTCGGTAAAGGTATGACGTTACAATGTTTACCGTTGGCCCAATGGTTCGACATAAAGTAGCGTCACGCCTTTTCCCATACGGGGTAGTAGAGGCACAATTGTGCACCATTTTTAGCCAGCTATTCCCATCCTTACCTATTACGGAGCTCAAACTTGGTCTTTGACTGACATCCAAATAAACTCGAGGTTTGCCAGCGAAATATGGAGCGCAGTATCTTGGGGGCCCGGTTGCTGGACCGAGTCCGGAACACCGAGTTGCGCTCCAAAACAAAAATCAAAGACAAGGACGTAGCCATTGAATTGAACTGCTATTTTGGGACCCAGGGTGTCATTTCTTTGGTCCATTGATCGGTCTGGTTGCATACGAGCAACGAGCCCAGCCCAGTCCCACTTCAATTCGGCCGCTTTTTCTGCTACGTCCATTTAGCTACCATTACTCCCGTCGCATCCCATAATTGTGGAAATAAAATACCACGTCGCAAATTTCGAAAATGGCGGCAATTACGCGCGAAAAATAAATTTCTTTTTTTTCCTAACTACTGGCGATTCTCGCGCAAACTATATCATCTCCCCTGTCGAGATATCGGTTTTGATACCGCCTAAATCCGTCGATAACGATCTCGACTTATATTTATTACGATCAAAAACGGGTCGAGATATCTCGGTTGGTCGAAAGGCTAGTCGTAAGAATAGCTTTTTCATGTTTTTGATAGAGATTTATATGTATATCTGTATCTCAAATCTAGATTTTGACCATGGACATGATCTCGCTAGCGCCAGAATTGCCCCCCTGATCTCTCAATCTCAACCAATCAGGTGTGATGTGAGATATCACCCGGAAGGTAGTTTCATTGGCTATTCCTGGCAGTGTTGCTAGTACAAAAAAAACTACATTGAGATTCACACAAGACGATTTTGTCGAAACCGGACGGGAGTTGAGCTCACTGTATGGAAGGTGTCAACGGTTTGTTAGCTGTCATCCATCGTACTGCGGGCTGCGGGTGTCTAGGTAGTGGAAGGGTGTAGTACTCGTGAAGTGGATAAAGCCTGCCGGGAGCTACATTTCCATCCGAAACTCCACATCGCGCCGTAAGGATAGATCAGCATCATATATTATATATAATGCTGATCTATCCTTGAAACTTGAAATACCACAATGCATCCCCACCCAAGTCACACCATGCTCGGCTGTCGCAGCACCTTTCAAGCCAATCAATCATAGGCACCTATCACATTCTCTGGTAGGTATTCAGTCAAGCTGTGTGTCGTAATTTGGCATTGAAAAGCATCACAACGTGGATAGAATGGCATGGCGCGGGCGTGACTTAAAAGACCTTTAGTTAGTAACACTGCACTACTACTGTATAGCCGTTCTACACTCTCGCCGAGTGGTCTCGTGATGTCTCGAGACACCGCCCGAGAGGCCTGCCACGAGAGGTACCCTCTACACTCTCACCGCTTCTAGTGCAATGCTCTCGGGCTCCTCGCGAGACATGCCGAGACCCTTTGACTCGGGCCCAAAAACCGCCGCCGAGAGCAGGCGAGACATCACGAGACACCCCGAGCGCGGCGAGAGGTACTCGGCGAGAGTGTAGAACGGCCATTATGAGTGTGGTGATAAACAATACCTTGCGACATCAGTTACACTTACAATAGCTAAGCATAATATAATATGTAAAGCTTTGAACATAGCCTACTAAGTATTTACCATTTACCTTACCCCCTACCCCTATGAGCTCATCAGCTGTAGGTACAGACCTAGCTATTAGCTGTAACTGCCATGAGATTTGTTTTATCAAGTAGGTAGGTACCTACATTATAAGTAAGACTCAAATCTTTAGGGTGTGAGGTATAAGTACGGTAGTTTTGGCACGTTCGTGGCGGGACCCGAGACCCGAGGTGTTTGACTTCGCGAGAGCGAGAGAGAGAGATAGAGAGAGAGAGCGAGACGAGACCCGACGACGTGACAAAACAATGGCCCTGTACTGTACCTAAGTACCTGCTAGACTTGCTTAGGTACCTACCTATTTAGTACACTTAACTTAAGACTACACCACTACTACACCAACCACACTCACTCAATTTCAATCCGTTCATTCATTCCATCGCAATTTTTTTTAGTTCTTATTTGTCATTGAAAGTGAATTGTTGTGTCTTTTGCTCCTCGATCGTGTTATCAAAAAAACACACACAAAAGCCCAAATTAGAGTGAGAATGCTCTATTTATTGTTTCTAGTGATTTCAATTTGCTTTATCAATACCGAACTATGAGTTACCCGAGAAAATTAATTTGTTAGTGTCATCGATCAATTAATTTCTTTGGGTGTGGTGTGAAGTTGTGAACGCCGAAACATGGACTGTTGATTCAAGATAAATCATTGTGTTGTAATTTTCTCATTGCCATTGCTCATAATCTTTGAGCTCAGAATAATTTGCCGTTGTCTGGCGGCATAGAAGAAATCGAACGAAGAAAAAACATAAAACCCCAAAAAAGGTTTGGTTGTTTTGAACATTTTCTGAGTGCTATCTTTTGTTTGACCGCAGAAGTCGTCAAGTACAAAGACGACGACGATGACTACACCAGCCAAGCTGTTCGGTCGAGACATCTCTGCCTACGATGAGGTGGACGTCGACGAACTGCTGTCCAAATTATCACAAGAAGAGCTGACTATGCTCGCCAAGGAGGTTGATCCAGATGTAAGTACTCTTTGCTACTTTTCAATCTTTTTATCCTGGTGCACATGCCGCAGGGCCAATGCAGGGTATAAAAGTTTTATAGTGGAGCTATCTGCTGTTAGTGAGTATCTGAGTATCTGCCATACCAGCGTAATTTGCCAGGAAATGGTATGAAATTACAACCAGTCAGCTGGCGCCGGGTACCCGGCAACCGGTGTTTGTGAAAAGGCCCTTAGAGTGGCATACTCACAGCAGTCTAGAGTCGAGTGCTTCCGCCTCCTTATCAACACTGACCGAGCTGCCTGCTGTTACTGAGTTGCCCGCTTAGAGGTCTGACTCACACACAGCAGGCGGCTCCTCTTTAAAGGCCCCTACTGACATGCCTGCCCCTGTGGCGATCTAGGAAGGGGGGCAGTCTGAGGAATATTGGAGCTGCTCTATTTGGTGTTTGTGCTATGCATACACGTTGAGAGAATGGCTCCAGTATGATCGAAAATCTATAAATCACTGTTAGCCCCAATAAAAAAGGAAATGGAGATAATGGTGAAGAATTGGCTCTGGCTGGATATGATAATTCACCAAGTTAAATAATTGGTCATTGGTCAAGTGTGATGCCCATACAGTCAAATCCTCACATATAACACAACATAAACAATACAGGGTGAACAGCAAGGTGTAGTCATATTTTAGGGGGTTGATAAGGACATCATTCTGAGCAACTTTCACTAAGAAACCGATTTGATCAGAGCAACTTTAATTTTAACTTCTCTAGACAAATCAGCCGACCGCCCGGACCAAAAGGCAATGAAAAATAAAGTTGCTCTGATCAAATCGGTTTCATAGTAAAAGTTGCTCATAATGGTCTCCCTGACAACCCCCTAAAATATGACTACACCCTTCTGTTACACCCTGTAGAACATACAATCCTGAAACAGTCTGAATGTATCTCATAGTAATGTAAACATCACAAAGTCACAAAGAGTGCAAAAATACGTAATTTAGATTACCTAAATGACATCATACTAATATTACATACATCAATACTTATCAAATACGTGCACTCAGTGTGACTGCTAGCAACCACCTAGTTGTGAAATTGTCCCAATCACACTACACACACGAAAGCGTGCAGAGTGATTGGGACAATCTAGGAAGCAAGGAAGGAATTGCTGCTCCTGCTTTATTAATCTGTGGCTCCGGCCACCCTGCCGCAAGGCGAGCCATAAAAATTGCCCTGCTTGCCTACGTATATCACAATCAAGGAAGCAATTCAAGGTATCAAGGCAGCAGGCATATCAGTAGGGGCTTTAAGCCAATTGCCCCTGCAGCAGGCATGTGAGTAGCCAGCTTATCCCGTAGAAGATAGCCAGCAGGTTAATTTCATTATTTGTTTATTTTTTTTCAATGGTTAGTCTCAAAATAAATTCATTTTCATTAATTTTTAGGGTTCCGTACCCGAAGGGTGCCAAACGGGACCCTATTACTGAGACTTCGCTGTCTGTCCGTCCGTCCGTCTGTCTGTCACCAGGCTGTATCTCATGATCCGTGGTAGCTAGACAGTTGAAATTTTCACAGATGATGTATTTCTGTTGCCACTATAACAACAAATACTAAAAATTAATATTAAGGGGGGCTCCCATACAACAAATGTGATTTTTTTGCTCATTTTTGCTCGATATTGATAATGGTAGCGCAGGTAGACCCTTAAAATGTTCACAATATATTGAGTATATTATTTACTTAAAAAATAAATAATTAAAATTAAATTTAAATTAAGTAATATTTAGGGGGGCCTCCCATACAATTTTTATTTTTTTTGCAGTTTTTTATAGATAATGGTACGGAACCCTTCTTGCGCGAGTCTGACTCGCACTTGGCCGGTTATTATTATTTTTCACATCATGGATATTTTCCAAACTAAAAGTTTAGCACTCTCCTCCTGTAAGATTGTCAGCTAAACCACCTTTATATTGAAAACCGGCCTAGTGGCTTCTGGACAAACACGACTTTGACAGTCAGCGTGTACCAAGATGTCAATTAATGTCTATAGCAAGGGATGTAAACTTAATATCCCCTAATTTTACTGTCAAGTATTTTCCTTTTCGGCCACGAAAGGAACCAAAGGGTTTATTACACTAGACTGAAACAGTGTCGCTAAATCCATAATAAGAAAGTTGTCATAAAACTAGGCACTTAGGTTAACTGGCAAGGTGGCGACTGGAGAGTTAAGCATGAACCACAGATACTATAATATTATACTAATACAGATAGACCACCTAGAACAAAATATGACACGTGCGTAAACTGAGATGCTACGGAAGCTTCTTTAGTTCGAGGCCATTATCGCTTGGTGCAGCACCATCGAAAAATTGCAAATACCGTATAGGATTTATTCTAAGATTAGCGCCGCCTAGAAGTATGTTAACTGAAACCACGGCATTTAAAGTACAAATCTTACTCCTTGCGCCATCTCTTTTTTACGAAGGGTTACTAATTCTAATTTGTATGGGGTGAGCATTGAGCACCCTGTGCATGAACTCAATTAATCTTTGACAACTACATAGGTATACATTTGTATTTAGTTGTCAGAGTTTACAGAAGTTAAGTGTTAACTTGCCGTCTAGCTTATCGACCTTATGATCCCGTAATGGTGGCTTTTACCCTTCAATCAGTGCCCTGATTTGTAGTAGTGTAATAATAAGGGTTTGAGCCCTAAAACTTGAATCTCAAGTTTGTTGCCTAACATTGGGTAGGTAGACAGGTAGGTATTTAAAATGCTATCTAGTGAAATACCTCCCTAATTTGGGTTATCATATCAGTGTGGCTAATCTTGTCTTAATCATTAATGTAAGTATCCACTGTTTTGTCATTTTGTCCTTATTGTTTGCACTCAAAAGAAAATTACCATTTTTGCAACTGGATGCTCCTCTGATTTGGTTCCTAAATGAAATCAGGAAATGTAGTTTTATTCTGATGTTTGTGAAATGTTAATGTTCTTTATATACCTATTTATTTACTAATTAATAATTATTCTAAGGATGTATATTTACTAGCCTCATCTCCACTGTGGAAGGAGGGCATGTGATTGATTTAAAAATATCTCTTCTTCTCTTTAATCTTTCAAATTTTTTTTTTTGTTTTAGTAAAAAACTTAAAGTTCTCCATGGTCTAAAGGATTTCAAACATACCAGTGTATCATTAGGTACTCATACATAAACACAATCATCATCCAAACTGACAGAATGTGGCCTATTGCTTAGGTGTCTCCCAAAGCAAGCTCTACATATAATGAACAAAACATCATTTCCCTTTGCTCTGCCTTAGAATACCAAATGCTAAATGTGTTCTACATATATAATATGTGTCCCCAACATTCTGTAAGTTCAAGTTTGTTTTTTTTATTGACCATAAAATCATACAGATTGCTTAGTCAAAGTCAATATAATATTATTATTTATTGTATACTACCGCCCGTTCGGAAGTTGTGGGCTTAGGGATGGAGCAAAGAAGGGCAAGAAACTCCCCCGTACCTCTTTTAAAATATGTGAGGGCCTTAACAAGACACTAACAATACTTTGTTTAATATTTCAACTTAAGTTTAAGAAAATACACTGAAGAGAGTCATACTGACTCAGTCCATCGCCCCTCTTTGGATTTCTGTTCGCTGAGATGGTAAAGACCACGCAGTTTTGTCATCTATATAATAGAAGTATATGTCAAACTATTAGTGTAATTGGTTTCATTGTCAATTGGCTTTCAAGTGAGGCTATTCCCAAGGCCACATTACAACAAGAGATACTTATTTTGTAAACTACAGTAGTGTGGTCTGTGATCTATTGTGAGAACTTAGAATGTTTTGGAAAACTATATTATAGCAACATGCAGTTGTGATATGTTAGTTATTCACATGCCGAGGTCTTGGTTGGATGTTTTATGTGATGCTTCTGCTGCTGGTTCCCACACACAGTAAGGTGAAGATAAATTGTGACCCTGTTAACTTATTAGTACTTTTTTAATGGTATTGCGATTGAAATTCCTCTAAGTCAGAGATGCGTAATATTATATAAGGCTACATGTCATGCATAGTGGTGTGCCGCGGTGTGCGTCCTCGCGCGTAACTAATTTGCACATGCTGATGTTAAATGCTGACTTGGTTAGCTGTATTTTGCAATTTAGTATCGCAATAAGCCGTAAAGTTTCACCTTTTGGAAGAAGTTTATAAACACCAATTTTATTTACCGGGTATTGATAACGAAATCAAGTGATACCAGGCAGGACGTTATTGCTCGGAAAAAAGGCGAAAATTGGGACAGTCAATTTCACATCATGTTATTTGAAACCACAATACTGAAACCACAAATAATATTATCAGCCGTTTGATTCATACATATACCTATGCACAACAAGTTAGATTATTAGAAAACAAATACATAATTCACCAAGTTAAAAACTAAAAAAAAACATGACCTATCACTTCTGTGGCGCAGCGGTTGCGCATCTGCCTACCATGCGAGAGGTCCCGGGTTCGAATCCCGGCTGGGACAAAAAAAACCCAGTTCTTGGATGTTTACATGTTTGTGATTTCGCTGTTTCTAGTTCCCACGACACATGGTATCCTAGTGTGGGGCCAGAAGCAATGTATGTGCCTGTATTAAATGTTATTTATTTACTTAGTCCTCCCCGCTCGGTATACAGATGTCGTCTATATACCCGAAAACGAGCCTACGAAATCTGTCTCCTGTCCTGACCCTGACAGTGAAGTTCATTTCGTATTAGACATATAAACGAATATACAATCTCAAACCTAACAGCCAGAATTTATCTCGTGACAATGACTATAAACACCGAAAAGGCTGGCTGTATAATGTCATTCAGCTAAAAACAAATAGAAATTCAGTTTAAAAAAAATACAGTTTTTTCATGTCGAAACCTGGACTAATTCCTGATTTTCATAAAATGGGACCAAACTATTGGGCTTCCCTTACGAACGAACATTTTTTTTAAAATAGGTTCATAAGTTTCTATGTAACAAACAAAAATATATATGATATAATTGAAACACAAAGTAAACTTTAGAAAAAACCGACTTCCACAAACCCTATTTGATTAGATTGAGTTTAATACAAACTGTAACCCCTTATCCCCCCACCCTTGGGGAATTAATTTTGTCAAATCCCATCTCAGTGCTACCCCACGCTACTAAGGAACCTCTGTACAAAGTTTCATGGCTCTAGGTCCACCGGTTTAGGCTATGCGTTGCCTGCCCGTCAGCCACGCATTGTATTTGTATCTAGTATTGAGCAGATCTGGTGGCCATATGTGGTCTTCATCAGCAGTTCCGCATCACAATATTATGCTTACCATGTGCATTTGCACGAGTTATTATGAAAAACACAAAAATCACTATAGGTCTGCCTGTAATATTTGAAGAGTTCCCTCAATTTCTCCAGGATCCCATCATCAGATCCTGACCTGGTGTCAATGGGACCACCCTTGAGGTATTACCTATACGCCGAAAAAAGATTTGTTCAAATCGGTTCATAATTGGCGGAGTTATCGCGTAACAAACATAGGGAAAAAACAAAAAAAACATACGGGTCGAATTGAGAACCTCCTCCTTTTTTTGAAGTCGGTTGAAAAGTAAACTTTAGAAAAAACCGACTTCCACAAACCCTATTTGATTAGATTGAGTTTAATACAAACTGTAACCCCTTATTCCCCCACCCTTGGGGAATTAATTTTGTCAAATCCCATCTCAGTGCTACCCCACGCTACTAAGGAACCTCTGTACAAAGTTTCATGGCTCTAGGTCCACCGGTTTAGGCTATGCGTTGCCTGCCCGTCAGCCACGCATTGTATTTGTACCTAGTATTGAGCAGATCTGGTGGCCATATGTGGTCTTCATCAGCAGTTCCGCATCACAATATTATGCTTACCATGTGCATTTGCACGAGTTATTATGAAAAACACAAAAATCACTATAGGTCTGCCTATAATATTTGAAGAGTTCCCTCAATTTCTCCAGGATCCCATCATCAGATCCTGACCTGGTGTCAATGGGACCACCCTTGAGGTATTACCTATACGCCGAAAAAAGATTTGTTCAAATCGGTTCATAATTGGCGGAGTTATCGCGTAACAAACATAGAAAAAAAAAAAAAACGGTTCGAATTGAGAACCTCCTCCTTGTTTGAAGTCGGTTGAAAAGAGATTTCTTGCAGCAAAACAAGTTTGGGCATAAAAGTATTGAAAGAGTTGATATAGGTAGCTAGGCTAGGACTCCTAAAATGAATACATGTTTTAAATTGAGTATCTTACACTTCAAAACACTAGATAGGTACCTACCTAGTAGGTACTCAGGCTTCGTCTTATCTGTCACAATGTGAAATGTATCGATTTGTAGTTAGTTACACTTGAAATACGTCTCAATGATTAGGTACATGTATGTAATTTGCTTATGATTCAAATCCCATACCAAAAATTGACGACGTCCTAACCCAAAGGGGAAAATCGAGAAAAGCTCTCGACAAAAAATAATTTAATTCAAGGAACACGTGTGCACCTAGACCGGAACTGACAGACATCATAGAGACAGACGAAAGCAAAATCGGCCTCCTATCTTGTCGAAATGGAGCTCTTCGCTCGCTAAACAGTCACATTCTAAACCCGACTAAACAAACCGTCTAATCACATTCCAGGACAACTTCCTTCCGCCGTCGCAGAGGAACAACTTCGACTGCGACAAAGACTAAACCCGACTAAACAGACTGACTGATCATATTTCAGGACAACTTCCTTCCGCCGTCGCAGAGGAACAACTTCGACTGCGACAAAGACTAGACCCGACTAAACAGACTGACTGATCACATTTCAGGACAACTTCCTTCCGCCGTCGCAGAGGAACAACTACGACTGCGACAAAGACTAAACCCGACTAAACAGACTGACTGATCACATTTCAGGACAACTTCCTTCCGCCGTCGCAGAGGAACAACTTCGACTGCGACAAAGACTAAACCCGACTAAACAGACTGACTGATCACATTTCAGGACAACTTCCTTCCGCCGTCGCAGAGGGGCAACTTCGACTGCGACAAAGACTAAACCCGACTAAACAGACTGACTGATCACATTTCAGGACAACTTCCTTCCGCCGTCGCAGAGGAACAACTTCGACTACGACAAAGACTAAACCCGACTAAACAGACTGACTGATCACATTTCAGGACAACTTCCTTCCGCCGTCGCAGAGGAACAACTTCGACTGCGACAAAGACTAAACCCGACTAAACTGACTGACTGATCACATTTCAGGACAACTTCCTTCCGCCGTCGCAGAGGAACAACTTCGACTGCGACAAAGACTAAACCCGACTAAACAGACTGACTGATCACATTTCAGGACAACTTCCTTCCGCCGTCGCAGAGGAACAACTACGACTGCGACAAAGACTCCACCGGGCCGGTCAACAGAAAGAAGCTGATTGAGCACATCAACAAACAGGCGCGGGAGACTCCGGACCGGCCGGAGGCGAAGCCCTTCGTGGCGGGCGTTGTTCGGGGGAAGAAGGTACGGAAATGATGTTTATATGTTTGTGATGTCGCTGTTTCTGTACACAGGGTGTCCTAGTGTTGGGTCAGAAGCTATGTATGGGCCTGTATGTAAATGTTTCTTTATATTTTCTCCCAGAAAAGACTGGCTCCCAGAAAATGCAAAGAGAAAACGTGGCCGAACCAAGAAAAGATGGAGTCATGAGTTAGGTCTATGGGATAAGGACTGAAGGGATACCGCTCATGCCGCTGGGCATTTCCTGATGTGGCGGGTTTTAACGAAAACATGTCTTTTTAATAGCATTTTTATTCAGCACTACGTGATGTTTTTTGTGTTATACATGTCAAACAAACATGAAGACTATTCGGGGGCTTCGCTGTGCTCGCCCCCTTTAGTCTTCACCTAAGCTACCGCAGTGTTTGCCTTAAAAGTTTTTAGTTTCATGATATTTCACGTTTGGGCACATCATGATGTGCCCAATTCTACGATCGGCCGCCGACATCTCGATTATTTTGATTAATCGATTTTTATGAGCAATATTCCCTCACTAACAGGCTAAGATTGACATATGTCAGGTTGGCTGTTATATTGGATAGAGTATATAGTACTTGGGATTTCAATATTCCAATGTCTAAATGATGTTCATTAAATTGATGTTCGTATTGCAGTGGATCCCGCCGCCTCAAACCGACAAGCTGACAGAAGCGGAGGAGCAGATCGCGATCGACCTCGGCGACGAGTATGAACACGCGCTGTCATCCGCCGCGCCCGAGGAGATCATCGACTTGGCCGGTGAGACTGAGCGAGCAATGGATGGCGCGCGACACAAACCACTCGTACAAAATGACGAGCATAGTCGAGGGGCCCCCTTTTTAACCGACTTCCCAAAGGAGGAGGTTTACAATTCGTCCGGATGTTTTTTTTTATGTATGTGCCCCGATAGCGCCTAGACGGTTTGGAAAAATATTTTTTTGTTTGAAAGGGTTTACCTCCCCATTAGTCCTAATGACACCAGGTCAGGATATGATAATGGGATCCTGGAGAAATCGAGGGAACTCTTCAAATTTTATAGGAAGACCTATAGGTAGTGATCGAGGGAACTCGGATCGAGTAATAACTCTTGCATTTACTCACGGTAAGCATAATATTGTGATGTGGAACTGATGATGAAGACCACACATGACCACCAGTACTGCTCAATACTAGGTACAAATACAATCTACTATGCGTGGCTGACGGGCAGGCAACGCATAGCCTAAACCGGTGGACCTAGAGCCATGAAACTTTGTATAGGGGTTCCTTATGTAGCGTGGGGTAGCACTGAGATGGGATTTAACGAAATTAATTCCTCAAGGGGGGGGGGGGGGGGAAATAGGGAATAGGACACGCCTAAATCAGATGCCTAAATATTTAGGAGTTGCCTAGAGCAAAAACACGTTTCACTAACCCCTAGGCTGACCTAAAGTTACGACACCGATTTGGGAAGGCGTAGAGCTTAGGTGCCCCTAAACTGACACATGTGACAGTCTCATGTGATAGAGAGAGACATGTGACAACAAAACCATGGACAACTGTAAAAAAACTAGGCTACTCTAGGATAGTTGGTGAAACGGAACTTTATGCTAAGCATTGCCTTAAATTAGGAGCTACTTAGTAAGGCGTTTCCTTGTTCGTCGTTAGTGAAAACGGGCATAAAGGCACTAAACTGACAACCTTCAAATCTGACAGCTCTTGCGCGGTGGCCACAGATTCCATTTTCAAACACATCATTTTAATTAGTTTAGTTAGTATAGTTCGTGTCGCCTTCGGAATCGCAGGTAATGTCATCATAATGGAATAATAATAATGTCAAGAATGGGTAAAGGCGTGACGCTATGTTGTTACGTTTTACTTATTATTTTACCAAAAAATCACTTGACTATCTAACAACTAGAGCAAATTACATACATGTACCTAATTTAATTACCTATGAAAGCATCATCAAGCAAGGCCTACACATACAGTATACACGGTCGGTAGTCTTAACGGCTTGCTAATTGTTGGTGCGACTGGCAGTTAATTTTCTTGTTGGCTGATATAGGTGTTATTTATAACGGTACTACTATGTGAGACGATACGAAATTGAGTAGGTGAATGGGACAAATCTCGGAACCTGAACCTGTCGCCTTCGGAATCGCAAGCATTGTCAAGTGATTTTAGTGAGTGTAACCTAGAGAACAGGCCCCAATATCTGGTTGTTCTGAGTATTGCGAATTTGCGTACCTATTCATACTGAGCAAACACAAACTTTACAATATCAAAGTGATAAAAACTTCACGGAATTCAAAGAATTTGGTATGTCCTTTCACAAGTTCACGAGCATTCCCGCATCTATATCCAGAACAGCCCCTCTTATACGGATTGTCAAATAAACATTCACAATTATTATTTATACGCGTAAATTATAATTATAAAGCTACGTATCCTGGCGACCAGCCAGGCGCTAATGTTCCAATGTTTTTGGCATATTGCGTGCAGAATAATGCACTTTTAGAGCTTCTCGTAATAAGTTTATCTTCGTCTTTACAGCTGTTTGGTCCCAGATTTCACCTGGCAAAGCGTGGGTTAATTATTGTTGTACACTATACCGCACACACGATTTCATTGTTCGTTGATGCTAACTTTCCGGTGGCACGAGATAAATTTTGCCGAAATTACTTACATCATTTGTAATTAACTGGTTTATTTGTTTGGTGCGGTCCTGTAGCCAGCTTGTAATTCTTATCTCAATCGTGTAAATTGGCTTGAAATGTGTGAAGGACGGTTGTAACTTGTAAGCGGAGGAATGTTAGCCCGCGGCAGAGACTATATATCCAATTGACTGCGCCTGCGGGGGAATGCGGCTCGCCAAACGTTTGTTGTATTCAACAAAAGTTCGCATACGCAACCTATGTACGATGACGGGCCGCCAGACAGTTTCGCAGCGGCTGACCAATCACAGCTCTCTTACCTCGTCCCCCGCCGCCCGTAAACTGGTGAGTTGTGTTTCAAAGGAAAATGTATCTATGCGCTCTCCACTGGATAAGTGCTCCCTGGCCCGCGCGCGGTAAGAAATATTATAAGATGGGACGCCCGCTGGACATAGGCGGGTGATGGAGAATCCATGTTGTGATTTTTTGCTATCGCACCTAACATTCTAACCGCTGCTAACATTCCGAAAGCTTTCTGGTCCTAAAGTCAAAATCTAAAGGAGAATGCAGCCGCAGCCGCAGCGCTTCACATGTCGTGGCTCCGCCTACAATGCGAGAGTTCCCGGGTTCGAAGCCCGGGAGAATTATGCTAACATCATCTTTTTGTTCCTTGTTTCATATGATATAATAATTATTGTAAAATATGAATAAGATGTTTACCAACTAATTATTCAGTTTTTGTATGAGCGGATCCCCATACAAGAGACCCACGCATTTCAATATGATGGTAATTTCGCGTCAACTCACATCGCTGTGGTGGCGCAGCCGGTATGTTGTAGGCCCTCAATCCTTAGGTCGTGAGTTCAAATCCGCGTGAGGGCATAATATTTTTTAATTTTCTTTTTGTTTTATTGTTTTGTGTGCTTAAATTTTGTTGTACGATGATACGTACCCTTCTTGTACGATTTTGACACGCACCTGACCGATTATTTAGCATTCTCCTTCACTTTACTCTGCTAAATTTTACTCTCTCTACTCCTTCCAGCGATCCTCGGCTTCCACTCCATGATGAACCAGGACCAGTACCACGCGTCCCTGCTGAACAAGGGACAACCGGTCGGGCTCGGCTGGGACGGCATCACCAAAGCCAGCAAGCAAAAGGTACGTGGAGATAAGCTCGCCCTTGTACATGAATTCTCCACAAATTTTATATTTTTCTTCTGAGAGTGAAGGGGTTATCCCCTTTTCTCTCAGGAGCACACCGCTCGAACAACCGAACCATGGTGAAGTATTGTTATATAAGATTTGTCGGCGAACCAGTTACAGAACTTTAAACATTTACTCTATGCTTTATACTCCAAACTGAGAGTCGAAGCAAAACTAATGACCATGTTAAGAAGAAATGAATGAATTTACTCCCTCCGTATGCACAATCTGATGCTCAAATATCCCCTGGACTGGCTTTACATGTATTGTATAATATATTTTTCATAGGTTTTAAACTTTATTACCAAGTTATAAATGGTGGGCCATTGATTTGAGGCTAGATAACGTCCTAGCCACTCAAAGGTCCGTCCAAAGTCGACGGCCCGCGATTTTCAACATACCCTCATCGAGATAAAGTTCAAAGCCTATGAAAAAATAGAACAATAGATTTGGGTCTTTTGGGGAACGGTTGAGTGGTTGTTGGCTAGATGGTCCGACCAGATTAGAGAGGCGACAGGGGGCACGTGCCATACTACGCGGAACCGTCAGCATGTGGTCACGATCCTCAGCATTGAGGGACTGACAACGAGAGAAGAGAGAGTGGCTTGTTAAAAGTCCATTGTCTAACGCTATATTTGTCTGTGTGTGCGCAGATATTCCCGCAAGACCCGCCCAACGACACGAACCCGGAGGAGACCATCAAACGCGTCAAAGAGGACGACCAGACCTTCACTGATCTCAATTGGAATAATATTAAGGTTGGCTTACTCATAGTTTCTCCTCCTGTGGCCAATGGTTTCTCTTCGCTTTTGGACCCTGCCTGGCACATGATTGGTTTCTGTATGTTTCCGTAAGTAATCCGTAGTTTCATGTTTGAACAAATCAAGAAGCAAAAATCTCGTGTTAGAACGATTGCGAATTGAAAATCAAAAGTGTGAAGTTAGATGTTACTGAGCGAGGACGAGGGTTTCAAATAATTGATGCATAGTCTTTGTGCCGGTCGACATTGTTATTTATATTTTCACGTTTAATTTAGATAAGTTGTCGACCCTCACAGATAATGTATTTCTATTTTTACCGCGTAAGTTTGTACAGATTTATATATAAGCTAAGTATTTCTAATAATAAAATCAGTTTAGTATCTGCGCGCACTCAGCCCTTTTACTCTACTCCCGAGGGACTCCATCATCATATAATTGCCGCTGGCAAAGTCTTCACGCATCTTATTAAAATCTGCTGAAGTCTCCATGAAAAGTTTTTGTGTCTCTAGCGGCCATCAATCAAACTAAAGTTACAATATTGCTTCTAAACATACCTTACAAACAAAATATTGCACGAATATTACTCAAAACTCAATCCAAACGGAGATATCCATCAAAATACTGCAACCTACCCGATGTCTCCGTGGACTTGTGGGTTTCATGCATGCCTCTCACGCAGGAGGTGCAGGTTCGAATCCCGGTGCTGACCGTGTACCAATGAGATAAGTAATTTATTTTATATGTACGTTATACGGACACTCTACCGGTGCTGGATAACATCGTGAGGAAACCTTCATTACTCCATAGCTGTGGCGATGGGCTAGCCCCCTGTCACGCAAAATGGAGTATTGCATCACTGGCTGAAAGTGGGCACAGTTGTGCCTCTGCCGCCCCGTATGGGAAAAGGCGTGAAGCTATGTTTGTTTGTTTGTACCCGATGTCTGAGACCAAAATCACGATTAATAAATCATACCCTCTAATTTACAGAATATAAGCGACGAGAAGTTCGACAAACTGTTCGAGAGCCTCAAAACCAACACCCACCTCGAGGTGCTCTGCCTCGTGAACGTGGGCCTCACGGACCGCGCCGCCGGCCTCTTAGCGGAGGCGCTCGCCGTCAACACCAGCCTCCGGGTCGTGAACGTGGAGACCAACTTCATCAGCCCGGCGGGCGTGGTGCAGCTGGTGAGGGCGCTGCTCGACATGAAGACTGTGGAGGAGTTCCGCGCCAGCAACCAGGTGCGTTTGTGGTTTATGCGATTGCTCTGTCTCCATGTTTGAGATTAAGACCAAAACACAGGGGGTTTAACCGCCCTTATTATCAAAAAGGTTTGCTGGAAGAGGTCTCTTATTAGAGATAAGCTCGCCTTTGTACATGTTTTTTCCAATATTAAGTGTCTGTATTATGTTTTCTGTGCAATGAAGTATTAAAGTATAAAAAGTGAAAGCGAATCTGGGTCGTTAGTCGTGTACTGAATCGCATGGCAATAGCTATAGCGAGGGCGCAAAATTCAGGTTTTTTGGTGCCTTGGTCTCGAGCCAAACCGGGGGGCAATGCTACTAAAAATAAGCGTTCCATTAGCAATGTGCAACGCCCAGCGAATGACTCAAAAACGCCTTGCGAATACTGGCAATCCATTTGCTATGTGTTATCGGAATACCAAATGACGCCATTTTGGGCGTTTAAGAAGCGGTCGAGATCCAATTGCAATGTGTTTCCCAGTGCAGCATAGGGCCCGGGCTCTTTGCGCCCCACTACTCGTATAGTTATCTCCATGCCATTCTTCTACGGCGTAGAATCTACGCGACTCCCGGCCCTGTCATCAAGCGTTAGTTCCATCTGTCGCCGCGCGCCAAAAGAACTTTGGTGGTTATCTATAATAGGGCGTTTACACTCAGCTCCTCCTCCTGCTACTCGTCCTCGTCCTGCCGCGAGTACTCGCGGAGTGGTGTGGACGCGCATTTCTCTGCGAAGTATAGATGCGCGTCCACACGTAATCCAACGCTCCGTACTAGGTAACAAGGGTTCTTTTCCTTTGAATCGCGCCAAAAAGCCGACATGGCGGCAGCACGAGGACGAGGAGCAGGAGCAGAACGATGTACGTGTCCTCACCTCGTCCCTGCCTCATTCCCTCGTCACTCGCCACGGTACCCACGAGTAATGCAGACGCGCTATAAAGTGTACGTTCTGTCCCCAGCGCTCGGCCGTCCTCGGCAACAAGACAGAGACGGAGATCAGCGCGCTCGTGGAACAGAACCCGACGCTGCTGCGGCTCGGCCTGCACCTCGAGTACAGCGACGCCAGGCACCGCGTCGCCACACACCTGCAGCGGAACATCGACAGAAGTGAGTTGTAGTAGCACTGCACCAAGATGTCGCCGGGAATTCGACGGGAGGGTCTCCATTGGTGGTTTGAATTTGGAACGGAAGCCACGCGCTGTACCGCCATGTTTTCGGGACTTGAATTTAGAACGAGGGTCGCCGCTGGTGGTTTGAATTTGGAACGCAGGCTGTCGGAGAGTTGGGTCATGTGACTGGCCGCTTTGATGATGCGTTCAGCTTTGATTGGAAGAGGCCGTATAGCTTGTGTGCGTAAGATGGTACAGTGCTGACGTACAGAACGAGGC
Source organism: Argyresthia albistria (assembly GCA_963457715.1). Taxonomy (NCBI): domain Eukaryota; kingdom Metazoa; phylum Arthropoda; class Insecta; order Lepidoptera; family Argyresthiidae; genus Argyresthia; species Argyresthia albistria. The sequence continues at coordinate 9,884,582 of OY735263.1, forward strand.
CATTGTTTTGGCACGTCGGGTCTCGTCTCGCTTTCTCTCTCTTTCCCCGCCAAGTCAAACGCCGAGTATCATACTCGGCGCACGTCTGGTTTCGCCCGGACGACGTGCCAAAACAATGGCCTCGTATTGTAACATACTGTTTGTACGTCACTCAAACTTCGGGATCGGGAATGCAACGACGTTGTTTCCTACTCAGTGTTAAGTCACCGAGCCTCTAAATTTCTTTTTAATTTTGTCCTATTTATAGCAGCTGCGAAAATCGCAGGAAATCCAAGGTTGAGATTAAAATTTCGGCCTTTTTGGACAGGTTTTAGTGGTAGTTTTCTAAACCGCTGCAATTTTATTAGTATCTAGCTAGTTTAAAGCAGATTTCTATGAATTAAATGTTACAATTAGTATGGGTAGTTTCATATTTACCATTTTGTGATATTGTATGATCAATCACTGATCATGACAGGCGCCATAAATCTACCATTTGAATTCGAATGTGTTTCATGCTGCCATGCATACACATAATACAGATCGAAAATCCCTAGTGAGTGAGGGTCCGATATTTGCTCGAAATTAGTTCTTTACATTATTAGAAATCATTAATATCGGTCGTCCATTACACCGTTGTTCTGTATTGGAGAAAGAACCTCAAAATTACATTTATAATGTAAAAAATATTGGTAAGAAATTACTTCAAACCCACCAAAATCATTTCCACAATAGTCGTAGCTGCTACATTTCCAAATCGCATCGCTTTTGTATACAAACCACATACAACGGCACAGAAAATCACTCATCATCGACATCAGTGTTGATATCATCAAGAGGCACAGACTGAATTAAGAACAAGACAGTCATCTCAATGCGGCTCACAAGAATCTCGATTCATCGTTAGTAAAACAATATTCTAAGTTCATAAATATCACGGAAGAGAAACAGCAATAGTCTGTCATTCATCAGACTCTCGAGTGTTTGTGCTCGTCCAGAGTGAGAGGGGTTTGCGCGGTGGCTAATATCTAACGATTTTTCTATAAGATATATGTTTTGTTATCATGCGAGTACAAAAACGAAATTACGAACACACGAAACCGCCCCGGTTGCGTCCGCTGTGACTAAAGTGGGTGTGGCTAAAGTTGTATGTAATAATGGATAATTTATTAATGGCTAATTGAAATCGAGATTCAATTTGACAATTTATTTTCGATCTTGTCTTTTAATTTAGGCCGAGTCTTTCAAGAGACGAACAAACAGTCAGATAACTTTATTTGACACTTGTACGTGTGCAATGTCAAATGTCTCAGATAAACAGACAGATTAAAGCTATCTGAGGAATGACAGATTGGCACTTATTGTGTCATTTGTTGTTATTGTTTTTTTTGTATAATTTTATTGCATATTTTGGATTGCAAACTATGGATCTTGAGTCTGATAATAAAAATAATAATAAATAAGGCGCCCGCTTTAGCCGCTAGTCACCTCGCATTCACTCTGCTCACGGCCATTGTAATTGCCACCACTGATGATGAAAGAGCGGTGTTCAAATGTCAGATTGCCGAATACAAAAGCGAGCGAGCGCCTCCTTGAGCCTCCGCCTCCCGCGCGGCCGCCCCCCCGCGGTCGGCCTCGACAGCTCCCTCTTCAACATGACCCCGCCCAGCGCCGAGGCGCACACGCCCGAAGAGAAGGATAAACCAGCGGACGTTTTCGTAAAAGCGCAGCCTCTAGAATCGAACCCCAACCCGCATTCGTGAGTATTCGGCTCGCGGACACCTTGTGTGGTAGACCCTCACGGCACTACACCGGCTCTGGGCCTCTCGAAACTGGTTGTAGACACTTGGTGATGTGGAATACAGTTTTGTGATGAATCTACGAAAGATATGTTGTGTAATTTTTGCGCTGAGTTGTGTAAAAATGCCACTACATCTCCGATGTTTTAATGAAAATCGATTCCTTTGTATTTTTTAGTCTATAGACACTGTATTTCATAGCCAATAGGTGTAAACCCAGTGTAGACCGGCCGAGCATAACCACATAGCATTTTGAGTCACCGCCCCCCTTTATTTGTTCCATTCCAGTACGAAAAGACATAACGCAACGGCTGCAGTACCGCTTTTTTAACATGAAAAAAGCGGACGCGCGTAGCCAATAGGACACGAATATGCAAATCTAAAGGTTTGAGTCCGGTTGTAACCGGTGAAGCTTTTAGCACGTCGCTGTAGGCTGTAAGCTGTAACAGACTTCGCTTTGTGGAATCAGTGCAGCTTATGAGTGATCGACACTGATGTAACCACTAAACCAGTTCTGTTCTTTTTGGGTTTCTATTCTGCTTGGTTTCGGTATCTTTTTGTTCGGAATTTCACTGAACTACCATCATGTTGATTGATCCTGTTGATCGTATTTTCTGTGAAGTGCTTCGAAACGTGACAAAATTTTCAGAATAGGAACCCAGGGACACTAAGATTTATGCAGAAGTTGTTTTCTAAAGCAATGAGATAAACCGCAACACTCCTCAAAAATATACAAGTATTTTTATGAAATCTGTATGTACTCATTCTATTCTGACTTATAAACCAGTATCTCAATTCAAACAGTATAATTCACTAATTTTCACTTTTATGTGTTGTTTCCAAATATCTAACCGTTAACACATTTGATTTTAGCCGAGAGGGGAGCGTAGAAGCAAATTATTAGTTCCATTTTCCAAATTGGACAACAAAAGCGGGTAATCGTCCAGTTTTCTCTATTGCCGCGAATGTTGGCCAAACGGCCCTGCTGTTTCCGGTTGTTCGACAAATAACGGTTGTTTTCAGCTCTCCAGCTTCCGCTAATCGAGAGAACCGCTTAGGCTCCGTGGGACAAACATACCAATAGGACAGGGAACATCCCTTAAAACCAATGTTTCGTAGCGTGGCGTGTGCACTGTAGAGAATGAGTTTTCATACTGTCCCTAATTCGTCGAATTCAACCCCTTATGAAATAGGCTTGGCACTATAAATACAGGGTGTAACAACAAGGGGTGTAAAAGCCGAAAGAGGACATCATTCTCAACAACTTTCACTATGGGACCGACTTGATCAGAGCAACATTTTTATCATCTCAGTACATTGGGCCTAGCGCTCAGCTGATCTGTATGGTGGAGTGAAAAATAAAGTTGCTCTGATCAAGTCGGTCCCATAGTAAAAGCTGTTCAGAATTATGTCCCTAACAACCCTCTTTAGACTTGTACACCCCTTTCTGTTACACCCTGCATAATTCAATTTGTTATATCTCGTGTCAAACTAACCAAACTAGGCATGCGTGTGTTTTAAAGTAAAATGTGCTAGTTCATAGCCGACCGAAACTGCAGTCGACGTGTCGAGCGAATGTGTGAGCAAGACAGCAATCGTAGTTACGACGCGAGTGAGCGTGATAGCGGTAGGTTAGGTCTTACTACGTTCCCTGTCTCTTTCACCCATCAGGTCTCTCACACTGCGGTCGGTTACGAACTAGCAACTTAGCACTTAACATAGTGTTTGTAAAGTAGGTACTAACATTCTGATGCAAAAAAAAAACAATCAGATTGGTGGTTCGACTACTGTCAATCATATGATTGGTGTCAATCAGAATTAGGAGTGTATTTTTGAAACAATCTGTGATACTCTAAGCAAGCATGGTGATTAAACCTAACTTGATAACAATAATCGTGTGGTCGTCTATATTTTAAGATAACCTTTTTTCAACCAATCTGTTTATTAATTTACTGTCTGATCCAAATGAAAAAAAAAATTATATTGATGGATATTCCACTATGATTAAACTTATCATGTAATTGCCTTATTTATCAGCACAAAAAGACGTGGCAAGCTTAACTACTGTCGTTATTCGTTTCTCGATTATATCCAAAAGATAAATCTGTAGTATGTATTGAGAGGTTTGGTCATGGTGAATACTTATCCTATTAATTTTGTTAAAATTCCCGATTAGTTATTTTACGATGATAACAAGGTGTATACACCCCTAAAGATGAATGCTTGGCTGACCAAGGCTCATGCAATTTCGTGCTTTGGTTGACTGTATAGTATACTAGACTGATTTGATTACTTACCATGTTATGTCATAGAATATCTTATATGCCCCCTTTACTTGTACGTTGCCAATTCAATGAGTGTCTCGGGCCCTTTTTGTCAGAATTACTGATGTGTTGTTGAGTGTTTAGAATAACCGGCCAAGTGCGAGTCGGACTCGCGCACGAAGGGTTCCGTACCATTATCTATAAAAAAGGCAAAAAAAAACATGTTGATGAGCCCGCCCTAAATATTATATTAATTTTAATTTAATTATTTATTTTTTAAGTAAATAATATACTCAATATATTGTGAACATTTTAAGCGTCTACCTGCTACCATTATCAATATCGAGCAAAAATGAGCAAAAAAAAATCACGTTTGTATGGGAACGTGTTAAAATTAAATTTCTTTTGTTTTTTAGTATTTGTTGTTATAGCGGCAACAGAAATACATCATCTGTAAAAATTTCAACTGTCTAGCTACCACGGTTCATGAGATACAGCCTGGTGACAGACAGACAGACAGACGGACGGACGGACGGACGGACGGACGGACGGACGGACGGACGGACGGACGGACGGACGGACGGACGGACGGACAGACAGCGAAGTCTCAGTAATAGGGTCCCGTTTGGCACCCTTCGGGTACGGAACCCTAAAAATAATAGTAGTAGGTTCCGGTAAACTATCGGTAACATTACCAAAACCAACGGCACATCAGTAGTCACCCCCCCCCCCCCCCCCCCCCGCGCCCGCGCCCGCCCCCCCTCACCCTCCTCGCATGTTGCAGTACGCCTGAAGCGCCTCAGCCAGAGCAGCGTCTAGGCACCGAACCAGCCATGCCAGTGAGTACAAACTAGATTCTGGCCGCTGAGAGAATGCGATCCTAAAACATGTATGTCCCTGTACTATTCACTCTATCTCACTCCCACAAGTGAGATAGAGTGTAAAGTAGCGCGGGTCAGACAGGGACATATATGTATACATGTGTCAGGATCGCATTCTCTCAGCGGCCAGAGATTAGCTTAGGAAGCGAGGGCGACAGATAGAACGAGAGTTATACAGCTTTCCAACGGCGCGGCTTGCGGTGTCGGGTGGAATTAATGCTTGTTGAAAGGTTCGTTGCTTGTATAGACCTTCCAAGTTATCTGTGAAATGTCAGAATTCAGAACTACGACCGCCATCTTTGATACGCCATTACATAGAAATCCACTGGCGATAAGACACCCGTCATCGTCAGCGTCATTTCAGTTAAGTTGGCAGGTCTGTAAATGGCGCCACCTTGTAAACGTCACTTACGCGCCATAAGGGCCAGTTTACATTGGTCAAGGACAGTGGACAAGTGACAGTGGTGTAAACCGATCGGACAGTGGCGAGTCAACTTGGCTTTCATATAATATCGCCACTGTCCACTGTCCTTGACCAATGTAAACCGGGCTTAAGAGGATCGTGTACTCGCGAGCTTCCATACAAAAAGCGGTAACGTTTTCCACCCCCTAAACCTTGTCCGATTTTTACATGTTTTTTACATGTTTGAGATACTATGGAAAACTATGCTCGTACGTTTTGATTTTTTTGAAATAATGTATATTTTAGGAAATATAAGAACATAACCCAGTCCATGTAAAAATATAAGTTCCAATATTTCCTAAAATATCTAATATTTCAAAAAAATCAAAACGTTTTCCATAGTATATCAAACATGTAAAAAGTTGTGAAAATCGGACAAGGTTTAGGGGGTGGAAAACGTTACCGCTTTTTGTATGGAAGCTCGCGAGTACACGATCCTCTTAAGATCGTTTGAAGACTGTACTATTTTCGGATTAGCTTTGACAACTCGAAGACAGGTATCAAAGTTGATCAGAGAAAAGTGCTAATTCGCGTTACATCTGTCGGGCTTTATGCCACTGCCACTTATTATATCGGGCTATTTCGAAGGCTAGGAAACACCGTCCACCGTGTATCTGCATAACTGCGGCGATCACGGAATATGTGGAAATGGCTCTATTACCATCATAGTCCCCCACCCTGTATGGGAAAACTGTAATTTGCTTGTTGTATGATAGGACCTTCAATCATAGTATCGCTTCTTCCTCTTTTCGAGGTGTGTCTCGAAGCGTTCAACGACCCTGTTACTACAGTACAGAGTTGGGCATGCGAGGTTCTCTTTTAGCTGCCGTGATGACGTCACAGGAAGCGTTAGACACTCGTGCGCAAGCTATAAACCACACTGCCGCCCAATTACAGCCTGGTTTACGGTTTTTCATCGCTGCAAGTTCGTTAGAAGCATCCCCAGGAAGAGCTAATGTAGTTGGCTCCCTTGAAATTGCCCGATATTATGTTGCCGTTGCGTAGCGAGACTATTTCATCAGCTTCGTAGCTTCCGAGTAACAATAGCTGCTCCATTAGTGGTACGTTGTGGGATATAATAACAGGTAAAGGAATTCATTTCCCACTATAATCTATCCGGTAGTGGATCAAAGTGATTTGACGGATCGAGTGATAGGTACCCGTTTTTGCCGAAAAACAAATAGTGTTGTGCCAAAAAATGAGACCATCGTTCAGTGAATGATTGTTTGTTTACTTTATTCAATTCAATTTCTTTATTTCGGACTTCTACGTAACATATAAACTTACAAGTAAAATATTATAGTACAGGTTGGCAAGAAAGTCTAGAAATTAAATGATGGCAGCATTCACAGACTACTGCGTGTTTTCTTTAATGTCATATTTGGATTGTCTATCAAAACACGCAATAGTGCTCTAATATGTCACTTATGTTGCCATTATTTATTTTCTAGACTTTCTTGCCAACCTGTATGCCTTACTATGCTATGCTTGTGGCCTGTCAAGTCAAAATAGATACTTTTTATGAACTGTCAAAACGGAACTTTTGTTCCTGAGTTCTATGAAATAACCACAGAATAACGTCATCTAAAAGTGCCAGCTAAGTGACTTTATAAAATATATCTGCTGGAAATATAGAATTCTGAGAATGTCGAGCCATTTTGTACATAATGCTTCAACTTAAGACTAGTTCCTAGATTTATTGGATTACCTTGGCCACAAGCCTATTGTCTACTTTGTGTACACGAAAAATGCGACATTTAAGGGAATTCCAAGTATCCCAGAAAGTTTCTATGTTCTTTGTCGAAGGTCGACCCGTGTACATAGCCTATAACCAGTTTGCGCGTTAATTAGTGTTTTAAGCTGCCCCGTTAGCAAAACTGAAATAAGTAGAAACTATTATTTCATTTGACTTTCATTCATTTAATCGATTCTAAAATACACGTCACTATGATTCAGAAGCGAGCAACATTATTTCGTAACATTTCGACCTACCAAATCACTTTGATCAATTAGGTATCTACCGAATAGGGTATACATCATAAGTACACAAATGTTGTAAAGGTGCGTTATGTAAATTAAGTATTCTTTGCATTAGCATGGCATCCCATTCCCGTCCCATGTTGCAAAATAACAGTGAATGTTTCTATTCTAGTAATAATTTTGAATTCAATTTAATAAATCTATTTTTTTATCAGTTTTGTAACGTACAAATTAACGTTCTTTTGTAATCATAAACATTGAACAGTTCGTCGGTTTACTTTAAAGCTATAAAAACAAGATATAATGCTTTCCTTAGCGTGTTAATTAGCTACTAAGTAGTCAGCTTCTACTGAACGAATGACAATGACACTGCTTCATTCAAATGCTTCAATAAGATTCTGTTTAATAATTTTTGCAGCTTTCATGCTTGAATTTTTAGTAATTATTTGGGTTGGGAAATAGGTAGAGTTAAGCCATTTTCTTCAGCTTCCACCTTCGGGATCATGAGTCATATGAATGAGTATCGTACCACATTAAGCGATTCATAAATATTAACACTTTGGGGCCCAATTCCCTATTCAGTCACATTGTCGAGACGCACGCTCAACTTTAGATATCCATTATCCTGGCGTTTGTAGTATTTTTAGTAGTAGTATTTTTTTAGGCGATTAATGGTAGACATTGGTTCATTACAAATTGACTCAATTCCTACCATGAATTGCCCAAAAATAGATACTGCGTTCCCGGCAAAAACGATTTCGAACTTTAAGGTTGTCACCTTACTGATGGGATGTTTCTAATGCTAAGGACATGCCAAAATTTCAAATCTGTTTCGTGCAACGCAGCGTAAACGGAAGATAATCGATAATACCTAATGTTGAGCGTTGTCGCATCAACGTCACACACAGCGGTCATTGCGCCACCGGAATACAATTACACCGATACCTACTGACGATGGTTGTGTCTCTCCAGGCGGGCGAGTCCGCCGACTGACCCACTTCAGCCGGAGCCGGAGCTACGTCGTCGGCTGGATATAGGGCTCCGCGCTTCGCCCTTCGCCCTGCGCTGCGGATGTATGCACCCTGAACGCAAGAGCGCCCTGTCTTGTGCTATCGTTGTTGTTGCCTTCGTATTATTGTAGAATCGTCCTGCTTACGGCCTATTTGCCAAATACTGCTACATGACTTGGAAAGTGCTGATTTTCTGTTTCATGTGGCTAAATAAATACTGGTTTTAAGTTGGATTAAAAAATTGGCCGCAAAGCCTTAAAAATTTTGATGCATGATTGCAAATTCATCTTGGTAACTGTTCTGATTGGCGGATGATCCGAAGTGGCGTTCCGTCAATCGAGCAGGAAAATCTTATGATATTATGCAAGTCATGCAAATTTTTCAGGGCTGTGGGTTGCCTTACATTAGTGATAAATATTGTGGTAAATACGTCAGATCTTTTTGTTTGAATTGTTCAAACAGCATTTTATATTCGTATTCTTGCAGTCTTCAGTGGGCAATCACAACGACATCGAGAGTCAGGGACAGTGTAAAAGATGAGTAGAATGTTTCGGGCACCGGAGTTGTGATTTATTCTGTTCATATTTTATAAAAAAATCTAACATCGCTTCATGGCAGGTCCATTTCGAAAAGTACACAACTACTAATATAGACTATCGGTACACAATGCAAGGAAACGTTACATCAAAAATTGCGAAGGAAATCACAACTTTGGTTCTAGTATGAGATGTCGTTAGCTATGTAATCTTAAATATTAATTCTTATTTCTAGTGTGCTAATAATCGTATTAATTTTTATATCGTTAGGAAGGAAATGTAATATATAGATTTGCACATTCCATTAATGCAAAACATGCTTCTTACGGGGAAGGGGGGACTCGGTAGCTCCTTATGGGCTGGGATTTGAATCGGGGCTTCACATAATTTTCATAGGTTTGTAATGAGTTGTATGGGTAAATTAACTTTTATTATTGCCTAGGCATTACGCAGTTTATTTAAAATATTGTTAAGACAGTAAAGTACAGCACAAATCGTTAAGAAGAATGAGAAGTCATGTTCTGTGTCAATGGAGTGTTTTTTTTTTCAAATGAGCACCAGGTGGCTCGGACTGTGCCTGAGCCTTTTACACAGGAAAATTAAGTTTCGAGTTCCCTTCGCTAAAACGCTAAGAGAATGCTTTAAATGTAAGGTGATTCAAACTATGTACTTTTTAATAATAACCTTCTGCTTCTTTGAAATCTGAATAAAATGAATTGCTTAACTTTAAAAAATGTAACTTTATGTATATTTGTTTAGTAATCTGGAGGAACTAAGTGTCCATAATATTGTGATAAAACATCAAGTTTTTCCATTATAAAACTGCTTTGAATTTGTCTTATAGTTTCAAAATAAGAGAGATTATTTGTATATGAATTTTAGATTTTTAAAGTATTATTTCTAATTATTTTAAAAATGAAATTATATGAGTTATTAATTTTATCGTAATAGATTTATGTTTTGGTATTACGGTCCAGGAACTTTACAATCCAACGGAAACTTGACTTTTAGAGTCTACCAGTTTTATAGTTTGTGACAAATTAAAAAAATACAAATAAACATTACATAAATAAATATTGCATTTTTCTTTTGACTAGGCTGTAGGCCTATAGTCTTGGATTGATTGATTGATTTTTGATTTTTAAGTCTTTATTAATATAAAAATACATATTGCATATAGCCCAAACACAGTCAGGGATATGCATATAACAATGTGTCTATACATATAAAGTACATACTTACCAGGTTTGAAACCTTTTTGAAGCTCATAAACTATGTGTATAAAACTAAATAACCTAATTACTACATTGTGAAAACAAACACACCATAACGTCTTAGATATGCATGCTTGAAGGCAACGCATTTATAAAAACAGTAATCCCGCGACACACTATACAGCCAAGGTACATAATATGTCGGGTAGTTCGCATATTGTTAGGCTAGTCGCACCGCTAGGCTAGTCGCACCGCTAGGCGCCCACACCGGCCGGCCAGCGATGTCTAGTATAGTCTTGGAGAAATGAATATTATGGAGCGGCAGTATCGGTCTCCAATGCGTGTATACCTACAAAAATTCACTAAATTTCGCCCGCGAAATGAAGCACCTTATTCGACTAGTTACTGAGTGACATCAGCAACAGAACCGATAGTCAGTGGTGTGGTGCCAGATATATAAACTAGTTTCTAAAAAAAAAAACTATGTTGCCATAAATTTAAGATATGAACAAACATAAAAGTTTTGCTTAAAAATCGAGTTTAGGCAATGTTGGCATATTTCACGGTCCTTGTTCATCTGGATTATTGGTAAATTAGGTTTTCTTAAGTTAACTTAATTCACCCAAGTGTTTAGTCTACAAAAAAGAAAAAAGTATACTTAATGCAATAGGTGAACAAACCCAGAATAGGACATCATTCCGAACAACTCACTACCATATAATTACTTAGTCAACGTCAATATAATATTAATATTTTTGTATACTACCGCCCGTTCGGAAGTTGTGGGCTTAGGGATGGAGCAAAGAAGTGCAAGAAACTCCCCCGTACCTCTTTTAAAATATCAGAGCCTTAAAAATACAATGTTATGTATTTCTACTTAAGTCTAAGGAAATACATCGAGAAGAGACGTACTGACTCAGCCCATCGCCCCTCTTTGGATTTCTGTGCGCTGAGATGGTAAAGACCATGCAGTTTTGTCATCTAAATATTCTTTTACACTGTAATAAGACTTCTTCAATAGGCCGTTTTTGACATAGTTTATGTACAATACATTCAACTATAAATAATAACATGAGCATAAAATCCAGTAAAATAAGATCTGTACCTACTTATAGTTTTTTCCTGGACAGGGGCAGCAGGGTAAGCAGAGGCTCCCAATCACCACTTACAGAAATCTAATCATGGCATAATACAACCTTTCGCTTCCTCGACATTCATAAATCTCCACAAGAATGAGTGACAAAGTAATGGATATATGTATTATTCCGACGCTAAAGGAAACATCGTGAGTAACCCTATCTACTTATAGGAGTTGTTATTCTGAGATCGAAGGAAACATCGTGAGAAAACCTACTAATTGGAGCTGGGCGCCCTCCCGACTAGCGTAGACAAGGCCCCTGTACCATTACAGCAACACCAGACGAAAGCAGACGGACGCTAATTCTTTATTGGACTACAAATTACCCATTCCTGCAGCAGCTAATTCTATATTGTACAACAATTACTTAGGTAAGACTCATGCTCCAGCAGAGGATACCTAGATCTTTATTGTACACCAAAAAAGCCAACCTACTGGTAATGTTCTGGAAGCGGTTCCGGAAAAGTATGATACAATCGAAAGCACGGCTTCTTACAGCACAGAGGTACCTTGCAGTCCGGACACTCCCAGGTGGTTTTGCAGGTGCGGTAACAAGCTTGACACCAAACGCAAATACCACGGCCAAGATTGCTTTTGTGCTTGATCTTCGCCCTCTTCTCGTCAGTAACTGGAATGTTGGCCGGGAAGTGCCGTTCCGTAAGCCGTGCCTCTGATGGGACATGAGTATTCTGTGCTTGTCGTTGTCTCTGTGCAGGAGTGTTGGAGAGATGCTTTTCCATAATGGCCTGGACCAAGGCCAAACGAAAACTGAAGGAGGCATTCTTGGTCCCGGTGCTCTTCTCCACTAATATCCGGGCATTTTGGATCGAAACATTTAGGAACCTTTTGAATAATTTCATCGTCCACTTCCTGCACTGCTTGCGTTCGACCAGATATGGTTCTAACATCTGGTCCATCATATCTACACCGCCCATATTGGCGTTGTAGTCTGAAACAAGCTTCATCTTGAATTGTGAGGAGCGACGTGATTTATTCACCGTCTGAATTTGGGCCGTGTCGTGGAAAGTAGACAAAAGGTTTACTCGCTTCTTATCCATCAGCGCCACGACTGTGACGTCGCCGGACTGGCGCGCAATAAATTGTCCCTCATTGAGCTCCGCCCTCTGGACGACCGCCGGCACATGCTTGCGACTGGCACGTAATGTACCAACGCAATCAGTGCGTCGTCTTTTCAAGTACCGGGCCAATAAGGGTGAATTAAACCAATTGTCCATATACAAGACATGGCCCAAATTCAGTCGGCGTCTAACTAGTTTCAATACAGTGGCTGAGCTGCAAGGAAGTGGCGAAGTATCATTCGATTTCCGACCAAGATATACAAAAAAGGACCACATATATCCAGTGGCGGATTCACATAATTCATATGTTTTTATGCCATACTTTGCTGCTTTCGTCTTTATGTATTCCGTAAAAGAGAGGGGTCCTTTCCACAGTGTCAACGATTCGTCGATACATATATTCTGCCCCGGTTCATAGAGTTCTTGGAATCGCGACACCAAATGATCCAGGACCGGTCCCATCGCGTAGAGAGGATTGGTTGGATCATTCTCAGCGCGCGACCCCTTCGCGAGGTGGAACGCTCGGTTCAAAGTCCAGTACCTCTTCTCAGTGAAGAGCATTCCGAAGACTTCCGTGCGCAAAAGTCGCATCTTGCTAAAGCAGGACTTTATACTAGGCATCTTGATGATGCTTAGCATCATCCAGAATGCGAG
>OY735263.1:9897778-10001397 GCA_963457715.1 Argyresthia albistria
GTGAGAATATCTACCAATCAAAATGTATCCCTATTATTATTATCTACTTAAATTAAATCCCACTAGCTACATATTAGAGGTGTGTACCGGTTGCAATTTTAGCCTCCGGAGATTTTCGGAGATTTTATAGTAAAAACCGGTACTTCACCGGAGAAAAACCTATAGGAACATTTCTTGACATTATATGGAAATTGGCTTAATTTGACACTGTGAAGTGTTAAGTGTATAGTGTGGGTTTTGTGAATGGGGCTGTGAAGTGTTAAGTAGTGTCCAACTCTGTGTAGCGTCTCTGATTAGTAGAAAACTAGAAACCGGTTGGTTATTGAGCGTCAAACAATCGAATTTGCTGTCTCGACGCTGTTAAGTAAACTGCTAGTGAAGGGGCGCTGCGAGTGGAGGGGGAAGAGGGACGCCCGGGGCAGTACTATTTGCAAAAAAATAGAACACGCTTCTATTCGCCTTACTTCGCTGATTAGTAATCAGAATCACTCACGCTTAACAGTGGCTGTCCAGATGTGGCTCGCACTTTACACCTCACAGCCACACTTTACACCTGCATTTTACACTAATCAAAGTCAAAACGGCCCTTTACTAGACAAAATTATAGAATGTGAAGTAGGGTGCAATTCCGATATGACAAAATAGATCCCCAATGGGGATTCCCCATCCCATATATAGAAAAAAATATATAATGAGAAGTAAGGTGCTTTCGGTTACATGTTTACAGTATTTTCGGACGTCATTATAAGTTGCGTTCCGCGCGCATATACAAAAAGTAAGGTGCGTTCGGAATAGTTCGGATTACTTGGGGTACACGCATACAATATTTTCCATACTAAGTCCATGATATTTTCAGAGGCAAAATAAATTTGTGTTCCGCGCGCGTGTATAAAAATACCGGTTAAAAATAAAATCACCGGTAAAAATCCGGTAGTGACATTATCCGGTTTTTCACCGGTTTTTGTAGAACCGGTACACATCTCTACTACATATATCCATCCATAGTTCCTATCTAGTTTACTCTTGTCATGCCTCCCTACAGTAACCAGATCTTCACCTAGCTTTTAATTTTATAAAACTACCCTCCATACTTACTTTGGTGGACAGAATTGTAATTATAATAAAAAATGCCAACTATTGTAATACTTGGAGAAAGGTTCGTACGACGACGGTTTCACTGGCTACTACTTTACAGGTTTCCTAGTGTAGTATCCAGGGCACCTACTGCGTATTACTCACCTAGTGTTACTTTCCGACGGCTTTTACATTTTAAGTTCCCTGAAGTAATTACTAGTTTATTTAAGTTGTTTTTGTAACACGGATAAATAAATAATAATAATAATAATAATACTGTGGAAAGGTCCTGTCCCTTATATGGAATACATAAAGACGAAAGCAGCAACGTATGGCATAAAAACATATGAATTATGTGAATCCGCCACTGGATATATGTGGTCCTTTTTAGTATATCTTGGTCGGAAATCGAATGATACTTCGCCACTTCCTTGCAGCTCAGCCACTGTATTGAAACTAGTTAGACACCGACTGAATTTGGGCCATGTCTTGTATATGGACTATTGGTTTAATTCACCCTTATTGGCCCGGTACTTGAAAAGACGACGCACTGATTGCGTTAGTACATTACGTGCCAGTCGCAAGCATGTGCCGGCGGTCGTCCAGAGGGCGGAGCTCAATGAGGGTGAATTTATTGCGCGCCAGTCCGGCGACGTCACAGTCGTGGCGTTGTTGGATAGCAAGCGAGTACACCTTTTGTCTACTTTCCACGACCGACATGGCCCAAATTCAGACGGCGAATAAACCTGGTCTCCCCGCACAATACAAAATGAAGCTTGTTTCAGACTACAACGCCAATATGGGCGGTGTAAATATGATGGACCAGGGGCCTAATTCTGCTCTGAGCATTTCACTTATATTTCATTACTATTCCATTGCAAACACCCAAAATGGCGTCATTTGGTATTCTCCTAAATTATTGCGCGCCTATAAATAGTATAAGAGCAAGTGTGTTGTGTTGTTGTAGTACTATGTGTGATTTGGTTTCATACTTTTAACAGGCGCTGGGTGCTTTCAGTAAAACTTAAACGTATCTTTATTTGCAAAGATAAACTTAACTTACTTACTTTACTTGACTTAGCGTTTTCTAATAAATGTTTGATATCTTAATACTGCTTATTTTATTTTATTAAAACCAATTTTTCGTCTAAAGTACACAGAATCTTAAAAGTTAGAAGGGGAGGGGGGGCACACAATTTTTACCACTTTGAAAGTAACGATTTACTTTGAGGAAAAATGGTTTCAGGAACCTCAACGTCATTTTCAAAGACCTATCTATAGACACCCCACACTTATAGATTTGATGAGAAGAATATTTTTTGGTCAGTTCCATGGGGAGCCCCCCTTATTTTTTTATTTTACAATTTTTGTATAAAAATCGTAAAGCGGTTCACAGAATACATCTACATACCAAGTTTCAACTGTGTAGTCCTAAATTCCTAATAGGTAGTTTCGGAATAAAGTTGCTTTGACATACAGACAGACAGACTTAAATTGAAACTATGAGGGTTCCTTGTTTCTCTACGGAACCCTAAAAAGGGACCTCATACCTAGTACCTCTATAGGTTATGTTCGCACAGGGTGTCAGCATCGCGCACGCGCCGCCGCCGCCCCGCGGCGTTTACTTACTGATAATAGCCTCGCACATTTTACGAAATGCGGCGCGTACGGTGCTGGTGGTGACACGTGACACGTGACACGTGCGATAATCATAAGTTTTATTTTTATATTTATTTAAAACGCCACACCAACACAAATGTAACACTAAATATTATTTAACAGTCTCGTATTATGAATTTAGCAATTTATTTAACATGTACCTAATAGGTATTTAAACATACATACATAGTCGGGCCATAAGTTCTGTCACATGGGTAAAATTTCGAATTTAGAATAGAGGCCACAAAAAAAGTTATGGGAATTCGAAATTTGAATATTTCAAGAAAATAAAAATACAGGTTTTCTGGAATATTCTTCATTTTCCAATAGGGAGTGGACGCGCAAAGAAGACAAAGTCGCAATAATTGCATTGCATCGTTGCGGCCACGCACCAACAGTGATTTTTAAACTGCTGAAAAATTTTAAAATTCCACTGAGATTCATTTATCGTACTATCAAACGATTCAGGGAAGATTCAAGTTTAGATGATAAACAAAGAAGCGGTCAACCTCGTACTGTTCGGACTCCAGCGGTCATCAAAGCAGTGAAGGCGCGAATCCAACGAAATCCTGTCCGCAAGCAAAAAATGTTGGCTCTGCAGATGGGACTAAGCAGAACCACTGTTAAAAGAGTATTGAATGAAGACCTAGGACTGCGTGCTTACAGAAAAAGAACAGCACATCTTCTTAACGCACGGCTGAAGAAAATCAGACTCGAAAGATGCCGGGTTTTGTTAAGGCGGTACGCAGGTAAAAAATACCGCGAAATAGTTTTTTCGGACGAAAAATTTTTTTATGTTGAGGAGAGTTACCACAGTGTATTGTAGAAGCAAGCAAACGTGTGCCACGTGTTCAGCGTGGCCATCGCCCTTCGGCATTCATGGTTTGGCTTGGGGTCTCCTATTTGGGTCCAACAGAGGTTTTTTTTTGTGAAAAAGGAGTGAAAACCAGTGCCCTCGTATATCAAAACACAGTCCTAACAAACATTGTGGAACCTCTTTCACAATCAATGTTCAAAAATAGGCACTGGGTTTTCCAGCAGGATTCTGCACCGGCCCATAAGGCGAAAAGTACCCAAAACTGGCTCACGACCCATGGAATCGTCTTTATCAGGCACGAGGATTGGCCCTCCTCCAGTCCAGACTTGAATCCTTTGGATTATAAAATATGGCAGCACTTAGAGAAGAAGGTCTGCGCTAAACCCCATCGCAATTTGGAGTCACTTAAAGCATCTCTGATTAAAACAGTCGCCGATATTGACATGAATGTCGTGCGTACTTCGGATTGATGACTGGCTTAGCAGATTGAAGGCTTGTATCGAAGCCAGAGGAGGACATTTTGAATAATTTTAGTGTGGTTTAAATCTGTATTTTGTACCCTTTCATTTGATATATAAATGGTTGTAGTGCGTAACTCATTGTGTCATTTATTTAACTTTCCATATGTGACAAAACTTATGACCAGACTATGTATATAACTAGGTACTGTTCAAAGAACTCTCATCGCGCCTGGTCGATGCCTCAAATGAACGGAAGGCTGGAGCCTACCTTGGGCAACGGCTGAGTCTTGCCATACGGCGAGGCAACGCCGCCAGTCTTCTGGGCACCTTGCCCAGCGACGGCGGCAGTGATCTGGCTCAAATTTTCTATTTAAATTAACTTTTTCATTAAATCATTATTTTTTAATTGAAATGTATATAAGGTCAGTTCGGCGAAGTCCGGCATACTTCATTTAAAAAAATATTAGATGAATATTTTTGGCTATTCTATTATTATTTAGTAAATTTTTATTTAAATATATGATAATACATTTAGTTGACTGTAAAATAAACCTGTCAAACCTATATAAAACCTTTCAGTTTGAGGATTAAACAACGTTTTTGAAAACACATCTCAATAGACGGACTTAGCCTCCATGGCGGGGAAGTCCGTCTAGTGGCGAGTTTACCAACAAATATACAATTTACGCAAAATATTTATTGTGAGAGTTAACGTCCAACAACCTAATGTGTGTTCTCAAATCTTAAAGATATGGTTCTAAATGCCTTATTTTCCAAAAAAAAGCTTTTGTCGGGCAAGTCCGGCATACATCAAAAATTCATCGCAATTCAGAGGTAGAAACCTTGGGGTCATGTACATCACTTTCAATGAAATAATATTTTCTTAGTAAATTATAATAATTATTTATTTTAATACAATCAGTCAAAACAGCCCAAACTATTAAGTTAGGGTCGAAGGCTGGATTTTATCAACAAAAAGTTATGCGAGAATAACTATCCCGGGGATAATTTGTATGACAATGTCAGTTCAAAATGAAGTCATTGTTAGGAAAAGTAGAAGTTACTCTGGAGTAAAAGTTACTCTTTCGTTGGTAAAATCCAGCCTAAGTAATCTAAGTATCTATATATCCAGTTATTCAATACTCCATTTTGCGTGACAGGTGACGGGGCCTAGCCCATCGCCGCAGCTATGGAGTAATTAAGGTTTCCTCACGATATTTTCCATCACCGTTAGGACAGAAATACAATCGAGTTGTTATTTACCTATTAAATTAAAAGTTATTTAGACAAAAAAGGTTTACGACATCTGAAAACGGCGAAGACCGGCATGTGACAATCTTGCCCTCGAAAATGTAGACGGACTTCCCCGCTACTACACTTTGAGGTTAGGTTTATTTTCACCAGGAATAACTCAGTGGAAAATGTGTTTAATTCAATTCTAATATTATAATTAGATAAATACAGTAATAAAGAATACACGTACCTCTAAGAATTTGAAAAATAATGCACAAAAACCACTTTTTTATTTTTTTTTCTTCCGCGGGTATTATTCCAAATGCAAGTTGCCGGGCGAAAAATAAATAAATGGTCGCTCATTCTGTTTGTGGTAATAACACCGCCATCTGTGTCAGTTTATTAGAACTAGAACAGGTCTAATAGTTCCTAGATTGTACGTCGATCTTTGTAGTTCCTTCAGAAACCGTTGTTTTTCTTGCTGGACGGACTTCCCCGCCAGACGGACTTCGCCGAACTGACCTTAAACCTGTAATTATGTAAAAATAAAAAGATAATTCACTAGGTATTTTTTTTAATTTTTTTATACAACGAATTCTTAAATGCGGCGCGTGCGCTGCTGTGCTGACAACTGTGCGATCACCTTTAATATGCCCCCACCGCCCTAGTGGCACAGGTACATGAGAGGAATTTATTTGCCTCTTTTCAGGCGACCTGCCCCTACACAATCCTGAAGTTTTTTTTGTAAAATAGGGTCCTTTTGGCACTTCGGGTACGGAACCCTGAAAATGGTGTTGCCAGACTTGCGACCGCATGGTGGACAGAAACTTTGGAAAAATAAACTTTAATGAAACAAATACCTCGGTTTTTCTATATATTTTGTTACAAAAGCACCACATGCATGCGTTTACATAATGACCTATGTATTCAATAGTACTATGATGAATGTAACATTATTTAAGTAAGTCTAGGAAAGACTGGAATTTTAAACGAGCTTACAAGAGTAAAGTCGAGACCTGAGCAATGCCGGGCCGTGATTCTGTACGCAAATCGTAGGTTTATGACAGATGGCTATAGGGAGGAGGGCTTAAAATTCCGCGCCACCGGCTACAAACAATCGCTATAGCTATTGACATGAAACCCCCCCGCACACAATCGCCCCCCGCTTATTTCCGTAGTACACAAGGCCATTACGCTCCCATACATAGTGAACTCTTCGTGTACATTTCGGAATGCTGATACTCACATCTGCAATTAAGAAATAACAAGATTTTGTGTATCTACTACTCGTGTATAGTTCGTAGTGAATGCGTGTGAAAGTTGAGTTCCAAACTATACAGTGTCACTTACGCACGCTATCAAAAATTTTAGAAATTTCTGAATTATACCTACGCGAAATATAAGTTTTATCCTTTTGTAGGTTTAGGAAAGTTAGGTTAGACTTTTGAAGTGCAACGAGCGAAGCGAGCGTAGCTTGGGTTAAGTAGGTACACGAAAACACTACAATGCATCTGTTTTACTACTTTGCCCAACATTATTCATGATGACCGGGCAAAGTGATTAATAATGCAGTTTTAATCAGTATGAATAATGGCCGTGCACTATGAATAATGACCGGATTTTGGAGTATTTACATTGGGTAATCGCACATAACGGAACCATAATATTGGCGTAGACTATTCCAAAATATACACGATTGCGGCGTAATGCTAGTTCGGAAGATGTCAGTGAAATCATCGTGTTCAAAAGTATACGCGATAATTTACAGACCCCTGCGTAATGGGCAATGGCCTGGAGCCCTATTTTTGAAATCGCTCGTGTGATATAATTTTAAAACGAGCCATCATAACGAATGATTTTCGTTCTTTATATTCATTCGCTCTGCAACGATTGGTCAGAACCACTCGTTGCGCAAGTCATAGGAGCGATTATATCACACGAGCGATTTCAAAAATAGGGCTCCTGCCCCCCTAGACAAAGTTAAACGCTAACGCTAGCGAAACGAAACGATAACTTTTTATGTACCTATGCGATTTGACATTTGGCTTCGCTAAGGTGACGTCACGTAGCGATTCCAAATGTCAAATCGCATACATAAAAAGTTATCGTTTCGTTTCGCTATCCTTAGCGTTTAACTAAGGTCTACACTACAGGCACTGGTATATTACGGAAACACGCATCGCCCCCGGGGGCATGCTGTGGCGGCGGGGCGTCACCTGGTCTCACCTATTTTATATATTGTGGTAGGTAAGTGGACTATACAATAATTTATTGTCTGGTTGGACTTATCCTAATCAAATACAAATTATAAGTACCACTTTTAGCCAAGTCTACACCAACTGCTAAGCAGATAGGAAAATGAGCGGCTTGAATTTTGTATGAAGTAACACTAATACTAGTAAGATACATGCGTGCATCTATTTTACATATAATAAGTCTGTGCATATAATAATACAATCTATTTTCGACCCGATTAGATTTTAATTCTAGACAAAGCCAGAAACCTGAATTGTCTATGGTAAAGAAAGAGTGCTTAATACGTATAACTAGCTATGTTCCCAGATTCAGTAGAAGCAATTATTACAACTACAGCAATTTAAAGTCCCTAATTTCGTCACTGATTCATCATATCAATCATCAAAATTCCTATGTACCTACCATTCTACCACATGCACATGTATCTCTGTAATTCTATACTAATTATTTGCTATTACAAAGTAAATAATTAAGTATTGTAAATAAGTATAAAAAATCGTCACTATATTCTGGCCGCTGAGAGAATGCGATCCTGACACTGCATATGTCCCTGTCTGTCCCGCGCTTCGATCATACATTATGATCGAAGGTCCCGCGCTACTGTTCACTCTATCTCACTCTCAGCGGCCATGGTATAATACATTAGATAAGTTGGTGAAAATCTGTAAATGTATAGAAATATTGAGTCGTTGCAATGCGTGACAATAATGCTGAATTTCTTCAGATAGACACAATTCAAACAATCATATAGATAGATAATTTATAAACAAATGTAAACTATTACCGCCTTACTAATAAAAAGTTATTCCGAGCGTTTTTATTAGTAAGGGGTCGATTTCTATAAATTTTATTTTTTATTATTCACTTTTTATTAGTCATTTTTTAAATTGCACTGTAACATAAAATGTAAAATAAAAATATAAGTACCTACCTACTATCCACTCCAAAGAATAGAGATAGAAATGCATTAGATCAAAATTATTATTAAGGCGATAACCTATAATATTTTAATGACTAGATAATGGAAAATGTTGAAACTACGAAATTAAAACTAAATATAATGTTCACGCCACTATCTGACCTAAAGAAATTATAATCCACTAATGATGTAACAAAAAAGGCAGATAGTGATATGAACAAAACTTTCAGGTTATTCCTTACCTCTTGGTTTCGATACCGGCACGCAGATCAAAATATCTACTGAATATACCTAAGTATTATGGAGTCGGACAACTATTTGTCTATTCAGAGAATCGCTTTACTTCTAAAAGCTCAAAAGTATATCTCAAAATTATATTATTTTACTTCTGCAATGAAAAACATAATTTTATAATGTACGTCTGATAAGGAAATGTGTAAAGATTGAACTCTATATCCTAAGATACGAAGAGAGCTCGACCTTCACCCATCTGTTACTGCGATGAAACTTGGTTTTTATCTGTATGCTAAAAAACACTTAGCGAGTGGGTTGCCTCGCAAAATCCTGGCAAGGCTATGATTAATTGAACATTTTAAAAAAACACCGATCATTTTTGTATGAAGCCTGGGATACTGAGGTACTTGCATACCCCAAAATTTCACTTTTTGGTGTAGACCTATAAAACATTTGTCCATCGATAGAAAATTAAATTACAAATAACAAATGTTCTTTGAAAAAAATGACGTAAATAGATAATTCAGTCTGAATATGTAATTTATTAATTTTTTTACATATTAAAACTGAATTATCTCAGAAACGCTACTATGTACGATGTATCAAAGAACATTTGTTGTTGTAATTAAATGCTCTTTAAATAGACGTATGTTTTATAGGTGTACACCAAAAAGTGTCATTTTATGGAATTTCAACTGTAGTTATCCCAGAAAGGTTCAATGTTCTTCATTATTTAACATTGCACGCATGAGTTTCATACACTTCTAGTTCTTCTATCGCTACGAAACTTGGATGCGTATATAGTTCTGATGACAACACAATAATATGGTACTATCGAGCTGGTCTGATGATGCAGATTTTCTAGAATACAAAATTTGATAAAAACCAAGTTTCATCGCAGTAACAGATGTGCGAAGGTTGAGCTCTCTTCGTATCTTAGACCACTACTTATTCGAGCGATATTTCAACAAGTCAAAACTGAGATTATTAATTTAACAATTTAGCAGAAAATAAATCTAAAATATGAACACTGACCGCAACTTAGAAACTAAATAAATGCCACCATATAAATTAAGTAAATTAAGTATGGCCGTCACTGACCACGTACAGTTAGCAACGACATTTTACTATTCCTGACTCAGTATTCGCTCTGAGTTGCTCAGCACTTTTAAGAATTATGCCACACTGGTCAAGTACATACGAACGAATTTTCAGTATCAAGCGCAATTTCCAGTCACCGCCTGAGGACAGTCAGTATGAGATATGAATGAGCAGGCAAGATGTCATCAAGGTACCCACACATACTAACAAACCAGGGCCCGAATTCTACTAAGTTCGACATAATCACAAGCGCCAGCGTACTTCGTATTTTCCTATCCAAAACGTACTTACGCTGGCGCCAGTTTGACGCCAACGTACTTCGTATTTTACTATCCAAAACGTACTTACGCTGGCGCCAGTTTGACGCCAACGTACTTCGTATTTTACTATCCAAAACGTACTTACGCTGGCGCCAGATTGACGGTTTGAATTGGATTCCGGTTGTAGTAGAATACCAAATACCTCGTATTGAAGTTTGTGCCAGGGTTGTCGTATGCTTGTGAACAGTAGAATTCGGGCCCAGAAACATCTGCTAAGCCTGTGTCAACTGTTGTCAACATTACGGTGACACGAACTAAAGTGGCCGTGCAAGGGCTGTTGGATGTAAGGTTGTCATTTTGTGCCTTAGTTTAGTTTAGTGGTTTCGACACCTCCCAAATCACCATTATGTATTATGTTGACATAATTTTCTCCCTAAAATGTGCGATCTTTCTCACGTGTTTTGTTAATATCTCCCTTCTCCTGTCTCTCTGCTCACTTACCCCAGGCAATGATTAGCGCTTGCGCATATTGTGTCACCTATATTCTGGCCGCTGAGAGAATGCGATCCTGACACATGTATATATGTCCCTGTCTGTCCCGCGCTACTTTTCACTCTATCTCACTCCCACAAGTGAGATAGAGTGATTTCGCAGCGGCTGACCAATCACAGCTCTCTTACCTCGTCCCCCGCCGCCCGTAAATTGGTGAGTTGTGTTTCAAAGGAAAATGTATCTATGCGCTCTCCACTGGATAAGTGCTCCCTGATATTATGTCATAAAGAATAAGAATCACTGACATTTGACTTTTCGATAGTTTTCTATCGCATCTTTGTTCTTGATTGGGCCACAGTTCTATTGTGACTATTTCCCCGACGGGCTCACTAGTCAACTTGGATTGTTTAACTGTATAATAAAATAGTGTACAAAGGCGAGCTTATCCCTAATAAGAGATCTCTTCCAGCAAACCAACTTCACACTATGATTTTTGACAGCTGTCACTATTTTTGACAGGTACACTATTTTGTAATACAGTTGAGCAATCCGAGTTGAGCAGTGGGGCCGTCGTCGGGACTGTTTCACCCATCGCCCCCCTGACAGCGCTGACATTACGCGCCGTTGGCCTCCCCCTCCGCGCCCCCGCGCTCCCGCCGCCAGCTCAGCAGCTCGTCCAGGAGTTGCTCGAGGTGCGGGTTGCCGCCGAGACGCGCCACCTGCCGGGAGGAATGGGGAACTGAGCTGACTACACGGGGTGGGGGTAGCGAGAGAATGTTCTCATCATCTTCACCATCAATGAGTCCAGTATGTCACGACGGTGAAGTTAGAAATGAAGCTGCGAAGCTGCGCCGGCCTGATTTCTAATACGGTATAGCAGAAGGGTGTAGTCATATTTTAGGGGTATGTTAGGGAGACCATTCTGAGCAACTTTTACTATGAAACCGATTTGATCAGTACAACTTTATTCTCCCTAAAACCCCCCTAAAATATGTATACACCCTTCTGTTACACCTTGTAGAGAAGTGAAAATTAAAGTTGCTCTGATCAAATCGGTTTCACAGTGAAAGATGCTCAAAACAATGTACCTGACGACATCTTGTATAGTATGCAGGCTGGGGCCCAGCTGATTGCATTGCAGATTGTACACGAAAGTTTTGACTTCACCAAATGCTTTTTGCCTTTACCAGAGCCCCAAGGGATATTATTGCATTTCAAGTAAGACAACGCGACCACCGTTGTATGAGCCAAGCAAGAGTACTAGCGCGTGGTATGTTCAAAAACCCACTCTCCCCCTAGCTGGTCACATCGTCGTATGGGTGCGTTCCTTTATCTATGTATTGCAAACAAGACTAACTTAGACCACAGGGTGCTCATCCCGTACAAATTAGAATTAGTAACCCTTCGTAAAAAAGAGATGGCGTGAGGAGTAAGATTTGTACTTTAAACTTTAAACGCCGTGGTTTCAGTTAACATGCTTTTAGGTGGCGCTAATCTTAGAATAAATCCTATGTATCTTAGCGCCATCTCGTGGTATTTGCAATTTTTCGATGGTGCTGCACCAAGCGATAATGGCCTCGAACTAAAGAAGCTTCCGTAGCATCGCAGTTTACGCCGGTGTCATATTTTGTTCTAGGTGGTCTATCTGTATTAGTATAATATTATGGTATCTGTGCTTAGACTTATAATTGGTAGAAATCTCAACTTAATTTACTATGTATATAAGACCCATTGTGTTTCAATGACCCGCCCACTCACCTCGTCCCTGGCCTCTTGATCCAACCTCTGCAGCGTGTCGCGAGTGTATTGGAAGCTGCCTAACTTGTCGAGAAGCGATATACAGTACCGCTTCACTTCGATGTCGCGAGTCCTCTGTCGTAGGATGTCTGAGGGCTGGGTTCAGGAGATTAAAAATGATCGGTCAAGTGCGAGTAGGACTCGCGCACCAAGAGTTCCGATCATACTTGGAGAGCGTAATATGTGTAGGTTTCCACGTAGAAAACTAAAGTATGGTGTGCCATGTAAAAAATAACAGAGTAGTAGCTGAAATTAAAGAAAAATAATAAATGGTCAAGTAAAGTATCAAAATGTTGTAAGCCAAGTATAAACAAAGCAACAATTTGTTTGACAAGTAAATAATGTTGCCAGCTTCAAAGTTTGAAAAACTACCAAATGACAGCACTCGCTGGCCAGACTCTAATCGTAATTTTAAGTCATTTGTTATCCAACCTTTGAGATGTAATTACCTATTTTCATCTTCAATAAAACGTTTAACAAAGCCGTTGAATACAAAAGCATTCATTTTGGTCTGTTCTATATAGTTCCCAAGAAACAGTCATAGGAGTAGATAAATCAGTAAATTCAAGAAAGGATAGCGTGGCCAGAGGCTCTACATATTGGTTGATATTTTATAAGCAGTTTGGTGTAATATGATAAGGATACGTAGCACTTGTTTATCGCCCTCCTGGTTTCTGATGGCGTGGATGATCGGAAAACTAAACTTCCCCTCCGTCAGGTCTTCACAATAGCTCTTGTTCGCTGCGTACTGAAATGTAAGAAACAATTTACACGTATAACTTGATAAGTTCAATGTCAGTTCAGTTCATCAGATATGTTCATTTCTGAATTGTAACTAGCCTATTATTATTATTTTGTTATATTATTATTATTATTTTATTTTTTATTTGTTTTTCTCAAGTACTTATATTATTCTTGTTAGAACCGTCTCAATATCCAAATCTTACCACAAACGCCTCGGACGAGGTACGGGCCTGCGAGCCATAAATACAGGTTATATTATTATCCTAGTTATGGCAGCAGTCAACCACCATTTTTAAGTGTACCTACCATTTTCCTTGAATAAATACTTTTACTTTTTTTTTATGTTCAGTGTCAATTATATAGCCATGATGATGATGATACATCGCGCATAAGTAAGCACACAAGTTACACAACCAAACCGTCCGTCTAAAGTCCACGGTCCGCGATTTTCAACCGTGGTCTTTTGTGGGCGTTGGACGTTTGGATGCGTAACTGAGTAGGTTTCTATGACGAACTTTGCTAATCGTTTATTGAGAAACATTTTGATCCCATTACGCCTGGCGGTTAATTAGGCAGTTAGTTTTGCATTTCGTAATGGCGTCGTGGCGGTGACAGCGGCGTAATGTAAGCATTTGCAATAGAATAACTCTCAAAAAGTGGGCACAATTTGCTTCTGCCACCACAAATGGGAAAAAGCTTTTATGCTTTCAATGTCATATTAATTGTGTCAAATATTTATTACAAGTACTAATTGTAAAGAATTACTCTATTCATTTTCATTCTATTTAGAATGAATGAGAACATCACTATCAAGCTGAACATGGCAACATTATTTCAAGAAGTGACGTTTGACGTTGTCGGTTTACTTCGTTTTTTTTTTTTTAGTAATAGCGCGCCACTACTAAGTATCTGCACAGACACTCACTTCTCGTAGACACAGGTTGGAGTAGTCATCTCTGATCTGGAAGTACAGGCCGAGTATCGCCGACAGCTTGCAGAAGTCAGACTTATTTTCGCTGAACAGCTGCATCAGACGAATCGCCAGCATGAACAGGCCGCCCGTCTCTGGAAGGCACGTGGAGTACAGTCAGCGTCAGCGGATTGACACTGGATCAATGTAAACATGTTTCAATCCAGTACAGTGTCCGCTGAAACATGTTAACATTGATCCAGTGTCAATGCTGAAATCCAGTGATACTGGATCCATCCAGCTACTGGATCAATGAGAAACAGCCTTGATATTCCTATGTTTTTTATTATCTTATGTAACTGTTTGTGTGCAATAAAGAAATTATGAAATTATGATGCAGAGAATTTTGACAGCTTTCTGAAACTTTGATAGTCGACACTGGCGGCCGGCGCTGTTACTCGTTTGAAAGACTTCTAATAAATAGTACTAAAGAGACACTATCATTGCTAAAACTGAACCAAACCATTCAGGTTTGTGGTTTGGAGGAGACCAGCCAACACTTTTTAGGAGAATGCGTCATGTACTTAGGGAAGATAAGATAACCTAGCAAACCTCAAACTCAGCGACATATTAGAATTAATTAAAATAATAGGTAGATTTGGGGAGGGAGGCAGAGGGAAATCAGCTCAATCAACGCTAACCAGTGCTCAAACATCAAGGTTGGGTGAAATTAAATCGTCACAATAGAGGACCGATCACCCGCCTGTGTTCAGCGGGCGTCCCACCTCAATTCACTTCGTCATCTATCTAAAAAGTAGTACTTAGACCCGAGACTATATATCCAATACGCAACCTATGTACGATGACGGGTCGCCAGACAGTTTCGCAGCGGCTGACCAATCACAGCTCTCTTACCTCGTCCCCCGCAGCCTTCGATCATATGATCGAAGCCCGCAGCCCGTAAATTGGTGAGTTGTGGTTCAAAGGAAAATGTATCTATGCGCTCTCCACTGGATAAGTGCTCCCTGACTTAGACTTACTCTTGATGGTCATCTCCTTGTACTCTTCCTCGGAAGGGCACTGGAAGTTGTCTCGCCAGTAGATCTCCATGCCCTGTCCCCGGTGCAGCTCCAGCAGTTGTTCCGTGTACACTGTTGTCGCCTGTCAGTTGAAGAAGTAGAATTAAGAATGCGCCAGACTTATTATAGGCTGCCTAGGCATTGGCGGCCGAAAGATTGGCACAGGAATGGATATGTTCGCACAAAATTAAGGGGGCTTATACCCGGCAGTGGACGGAAACTAGCCGAAGATGGTACATGTCAACATCATGGGTATCTTACGAGCAGATTAAGGACTCTGCCTTAAGACGGTGCCCAGGCAGAAACAGCCTTTAGCAAAACACAAATCGCTCGGAATGATGAGTATTATTGCTGTACGTTTTTTCACTAGCTTGTTTATCACGAGTGTCAACGTGACTTCGCTTTCCCATAAACATACTTTTATTAATTTTGCTCGATAGAAAAGTCTCCTGAAGTTGCCAGAAAATCTGTCACAATGTTTTATTTTACAATTTCGCAACGCATCTGAATTTGTGTTCTTGTTATTTATCTAATCATTATAAAAATGGCACACTATGTTCCTCAGTTAGACTTGCTTAGCTTGGCATTAAAGCTTTTTTTATTTTATTTAATTACCTCTAAAAGTAAGGTAAGGCACAGATTAATAATAAGGATTAAATTCTAAGTTCTGATTGCCTAGGGCCCGCCCTTAAGGTGGGAACTGACCAAAACAAGTAGGTTGTAATGTAACGTTCGCATCAAGCATGTTGAGCATCGAGCAGGAACAGGTTACCCTCTTTGCTCGCTGGTTTTCTCGTAATACTAACGTACTGACTGCATGAATGCTCGCTGTGTAACATTGGTCAGATCCCACCTTTATTGAGACGCTATGGCGACGTCGTCAGCTATGTATCCAAGCAGTTAATGTTGAAATGTATGGTACTGTTGAGGCAGGAATACTGTAGCTGATAAATAATACAATGTTTTGCTATTTGCAGACTGAGACGCTTTATTTATTATTAAACCATAATATATACAAAATAACTGAATCTGTGAAGACCGCGTAAAAGGATTAAGATGTGCGGAGGGTGCGAGCGAGATGCGTGGTAGGCTGTCTCACAGCATATAATAAACCGGGCAGCGCCTCTCGAGCTTCAGTGTGAGCTGCTGTGTCGATGCTGCTACAGTGCTCCCCCTCAAGCGAAGCGTACGGGAGGTCTAACAACACGTCCTGATCTTGTCCTCCGTTCTATGTTATCCTCAGACGACTCTTCGCTCATAGTGTAAGCTGGTTTGAGGCGATCGATGGACACGTTGACTTGTCGACCCGGCAGTTGTAGTAAAAAGTACTTGTCGCATCTTTGTAGCACCGGATAGGGTCCTTCGTAGGGTGCCTGCAGAGGTCTTCGTACAGCGTCAACACGCATAAAGACGTATTCACATGTGTGCAAGTCCTTGTGCACGAAAATCGTACGTTGTCTGCTTTGTTTACGTTCTACCGGACGGAGGTCATTGATCTGTTGCGCCAGCTGATTGACGAAGTTGTGAGTCATTTCCATTGGCCGCGTTGACACCCCTCTTGCTGGAGATGCGATGAAATCGCCTGGCAGGCGAAGTGCGCGCCCGTATGTAAGTTGAGCTGCGCTTGTTCCCGTGTCCGGTCGCGTCGCTGCTCGTAGCCCCAATAGAACAGTAGGTAGTTCGTCTGTCCATTTGTTGATGTTTTCTAAACGGGCCATAAGCGCTGCTTTGAGTGAGCGATGCCAGCGTTCTACTATCCCGTTACTTTGTGGATGGTATGCAGTAGTTCGTATTTTCTCAATGCCGAGTAATTTCGCCAGTGCAGAGAAAAGTTGACTTTCAAATTGGCGGCCTTGGTCGCTGGTGAGGCTGGCCGGACATCCGAAACGGCTTATCCATCCCTCGTAAACAGTCCTCGCTATAGTTTCGGCGGTTATTTCTTGCACGGGTAAGGCTTCAGGCCATCGAGTCTTGCGGTCGATTATAGTGACGAGATAGCGATGTCCTTGCGCTGTCGTGCATAGCGGCCCAACAATGTCAACATGGATATGCTCGAAACGGTCGCACGGAGGGAAGGTCGCTATGTTGCTCGATGTGTGTCTTTGAATCTTGGCTTGTTGACACGAAGTACATGTTTTGGCCCAGTTGCCGATGTCCGTGTTCATGGAAGGCCAGAAGTATTTCTCTTGCATGAGCTTGCGCGTGGTTCTAATGCCTGGGTGGCTTATGTTGTGCACGGCGTTAAATGCGATGCGACGAAAGTCTTCAGGGAGGTAAGGTCGAACGTGTGATGTAGATATCTCGCAGTAAATCATCTCGTTTGAGTTAGGTACATTCATCTTTTTTAGTTGCAAATTTCTTTGTAGCAGTAGCGGTTTAATTTGTGTGTCCGTCTCTTGTGCAGCGGCGAGCTCCCTGTAGTCGATGGGGGCGGGGCATGTGATAGCTTCTATGCGTGACAGAGCATCTGCGACGACGTTATCTTGCCCGCTGATGTGTCGTACATCTGTTGTAAACTCGCTGATGAAAAGTAGTTGACGCGTTCGTCGGGGCGTGTCGTTGTCAGACGGCGGCTTGTTTATCGCGTAGGTCAGCGGTTTATGGTCGGTGAATACGGTGAGATGTTGCCCTTCGAACATCTTCCTGAAGTGTTTCAATGCCATGTAGATAGACAACAGCTCGCGATCGTATGTGCTGTATCGTTGCTGTGTAGGCGAAAACTTCTTGGAAAAGTAGCCGAGTGGTTGCCAGGCGTTGTTTACTCGCTGTTGTAGTACCGCTCCTGCGCTCGAGTCGGATGCGTCACACATGATGGCGAGTGGGGCGGAGGCAGACGGATGCGCGAGCAAAGCTGCGTTACGTATGCAGTCTTTGCTCGAGTTGAATGCTTTTTCTGCTTCGTCGTTCCATACGATTTTGCTTTTGTCATTCTTCTTAGAGTTGTGAAGGTAAGCATTCAGTGGCGCTTGTATTTCCGCGGCCTTTGGAATGTTTTCTCGGTAAAAATTTAGCATGCCGAGGAATCTTCGCAATTCTTGTATTGTTGTCGGTTTCGGGAACGTGACGATAGCTTGAGCTTTCTCTTCGAGTGGTTTGATGCCATCCTTGGATACTGAGTAACCAAGAAATTTAACTTCTTCTTGTCCAAGTACGCATTTCGACGCGTTAATAGTGATGCCGAACTCGTTCAATCGTTGTAAAACTGCGCGGAGGTGTCTAGCGTGTTCCTCTTCCGTGGTAGAAGCGAGTATGACGTCATCCACGAATGGAAACGCATAGTCTAGGCCTTGAAGTACTCGATGGATGAACCGTTGAAAGGTTTGGCCCGCGTTCTTGAGTCCTGGGCACATTCTTGGGAACTCAAACAAACCGAAAGGTGTAATAATGGCTGTTTTCTCAATATCGGCTTCTAGGACTGGCAGTTGCTGGTACGCCCGGTTCAAATCCAACGTTGAAAATATTTCCTTCCCGCTGAGTTGATAGGTGAAATCTTTCAGCCTCGGTATTGGGTACCGGTCTGGTCTTGTGACGGAGTTGAGTCTTCTGTAGTCTCCGCAAACTCGAAGGTCTCCATTCTTCTTTGGTACAACGTGAAGCGGCGTCGACCAAGGGCTTTTGCTGGGACGGCATAGGCCCTGCTGCATCATGTCTTCGAATTCTTTCTTGACTGCATGATAGCGATGCGGAGGAATTGGCCGCGCCTTTGAATATATAGGTGGACCCGTGGTTTCGATGTGATGTTCCACGTCATGCTTGGGACACTCCTTCATTGATGATAATCGTGTGACGTCTGGGAATTCTGCCAAAATGTCGTGGTACTTTTGTCCGATGTCAATGGTGCGAATTGTAGGCACCGATGAACTGCATAACGGTGCTTTGATGCAAAGATTGGTGACTTTATCGATCAGTGATCGACCGGCGATGTCGACGAGAAGTTGATGATGTTGTAAGAAATCAGCGCCTAGTATTGGCTTACTGACTGCTGCAATGACAAACTTCCATCGGTAGGGTCTTCCTAAGCTGAGGTCCAGGTTCAATGTTTTCTCGCCATATGTTGGTATGACGGTATTGTTGGCTGCGTACAATGATAGTTTCGTTGGTTCCGCACGTCTTCCCTTTTGTTTGGGAATGACGGAAATATTTGCACCGGTGTCGATCAGAAACGATAGCTTTGACTGCTTGTCGTAGACGAATAGACGGTGTGAATTATTCCAAGCGCCGGTTGCCGTCTCAGCCAACGCTGTATTTAGTTTTCCGACGGCGAAGTAAAGTTGTTTTGATCAAACTTGCATGGCCGTGTGCATCTCTGCGCATTCCTTCCATAGCGACGATGATAGTAGCAGGTATCATTGGCGGCGGTAAGCGGGACCTGTTGCGAGTACGTGTGAGGTGCGCTGGAGTGTGAGTAGTGCGGCCTTCGTGCATCGCCGCCGCCAGTACTCTGACTGCGCCCGCGCCGCCAGTCGCGGCGGAACGGTGCTCTGCGCTGGTCGTCTCGTCGCTGTGCTTTCAATTCCGCGATTTCGTAGACAAGCATATCAATTTTTTTGTGTATGGTCATTTCTTCATGATTTTCAGCATTTTTCTGCGCACCGGGTGACGTGGATGGTTGTTGGTGGTCGACGGCGGCGATTGAAGTGGATTGTGCAGCTGAGCAAACGTTGGTTTGTTCCAATATTCTATCTGCGACAAGAGCGAGTTCGTTCAGATCCGTTTTCTTGGCTATTGTTTCGCTAATCGTTAGTGCGGCTTGTGCTGACTGAGGCAGGTGATTTGTCCACATAATGCGTAGCGTTGACTCGGGAATGCTGTTGCCGGCGAGAGACTGCATACGCCGCAGTAGCTGGGAGGGTTTGTTGTTACCGAGCTCCATTTCAGAAAATAATCTTTGGATTCGGCGCTGCTCTGAATCCTCGTAGACTTCCAATAAGCGCTTCTTAATTGCTGGATACTTGTTGTTTTCCGGTGGGTCTAACATAATGTCGCATATTTCATCGATGTCTTGGCGCTCCAGCTGTCCGACTACGAGGTCATACATAGCCTTGTCTCCTTTTTTGTGAGAAGAGACGATTGACTCAAACTGGGCGAACCAAAGGCGAAGTCTATCACGCCAGATGGGTGGTATTCTCATTTTCACTGATATGCCGGAGAGTTCTTGGTAATCGGTTGAAGATCCTTGGGTTTGATCCTGATTGGCCATTTCGCGTAATTTGTTGTTGCGTGTTTTCAATCAAAGTCGGGGTCACCACTGTTGAGGCAGGAATACTGTAGCTGATAAATAATACAATGTTTTGCTATTTGCAGACTGAGACGCTTTATTTATTATTAAACCATAATATATACAAAATAACTGAATCTGTGAAGACCGCGTAAAAGGATTAAGATGTGCGGAGGGTGCGAGCGAGATGCGTGGTAGGCTGTCTCACAGCATATAATAAACCGGGCAGCGCCTCTCGAGCTTCAGTGATTCGGTAGTGGATTCCGCGCCCGGCAGCCGAGCTGTACGGTCGTCTCCACTCGCGCTCCCCCGTTGCCACCCCGGCAACCAGTTTTCCCTCTCCCGCGTCCGCGCCCGCGCCCGCGTGAGAGACCGCTCTCTCTCTCCCTCGCACACCCGCCGAGACCGCCCCGGTCGAGGCAGGTAGTAGCGACCGCCGCGAGTTCTGTGAAGTGACTGTGCTTAGTGCCCTCTCTTTGGATTGGTTCCGGCAGGTCGTATAGTATAGTATATCTATTTATTCTGTCTCCCTTGTCCCCCTTGTCCCCCCACTGTCTGTTTCTGTCTGTTATTTATATTATTTGTGTTTGTTTATTCACCTCGGGCCGTCTGGATTGAGACGGAGACGGTCAGAGACTCACCGAGGTACACACCACACGTAGCTGTTCCCACAGATATTCATTACTCACCTCTCCCTGTGTGCTTTGAGCCACAGGGAGGATTGATTTACAAATAACCATGGCCTCCGATATGTCATACGCCGCCCAAGTTATTAAGATCTTACAGGCCAAGCCCCTTCTAAAGAGCTATTTTGATGAGCTCATGCTTCTGAGCCCGCCCCAGAACCCGCTAATATGCACTATTACTAGAAAATACCCCCCGTCTAGCCCCTCAACATACTCAAGCGTAGGGTCCGTTAGCCCGATTACTATTCCCCTATCGGCAAACCCCAGCCCTAGCCAGTCCCCCGCCACTCTTTCCCCCGCAGCTCAAGGCGGTTCGACCCCGGCCAACTGCTCCCCGTACTCTGCCCCCGCCCTCAGCCCATTGTCCTCCGGCCCAGCTTTTAGCACGCCAGACTCCACCCATGCTGTTAGTGACAACGATGATGGAGACCACGACGTCACCGTTGTCACGAACAACAAGAAGCGGAAGAACCGTTCTTCCGAGTCTCCACTTAGCCCCGAGGCTAAGCAGAGCAAACCCTCGTTCTCGCCGTTACTGACTCCGCGCAGTCAGCCAATCGCCGCGCCCCGGACTCTAGTCCTTCAAAGTCCGCCCTCACCCGCAAACTCCGCGGAACCCACCGTCCCCGCTTCCCCCGCGCCCCGCACCCGCCCTCCACCCCCCATCACTATCAGGGAAGAAACTGCCTGGACCCGGGTCTGCATTCATTTGCAGAAAAATAGTATTAAGTACCGCTCAGCGGCCACACCAGCCGGAACCCGAGTCCAGGTGGAGGACTCCAATGCCCACCGTCTAGTGACCAAATATTTAAGGGAAAACCGAATAGGGTACTTCTCTTATTCTCTCCCCGAGGAGAAGGCATACAGGTATGTCATCCGCCCCGTCCCCGCTAACCTCTCCGTCTCAGCCATTAAGGCTGATCTTTTATCCAAAAATTTCCCAGTCACAGAGGTGCATAGAATGCACCGACCTAACAGGCCCTATCAGCAGAGCCTCCCATTCCCAATGATCCTCGTGGTCGCCGAACACACGGCGGCTGCGAGAGATCTAGCCCCCCTTAGATCCCTGTGTGGCCTCTCAGGCCTCACAGTTGAAAGCCCCTCATCCCGCGGCACTTTAAAGCAATGCTTTAATTGCCAACTCTATGGACACGCACAGAGTAAGTGCACAGCCCCCCCCCGTTGCGTTAAATGCGCAGGCAATCATGCCACCCCCGCCTGTCAGAAAGACTCGGCAACTCCTCCCACCTGCGTGCTGTGCGGGAATGTCGGACACACAGCCAACTATGGCGGGTGCCCGGCACGCCCGGGCAACAACCGCAGATGGGAACATAGCCAGAGTCTCCTCCAACGGCCCCTATTAGCACCCCACCCCTCACGCCCCTTTTACAGGCCCAAACCGCTCGTCACTTTCCCAACAGTTTACCCACCAGGTTGCGGCTACGGGCCCAGACCGCGCCCGTTACATTATTATCAACGTTACGTCCCACAGCCCGGCTACTCTTATAGATATATCCCCAGACTCCTAGACCTCCCCCAACCCCAGCCCCCAAACTTCGCCTCTTACCGGCCCCGTACATATGCCACCGTGGCATCCTCAACCGCTTTCTCTCATCATGGATAGTACAACCATCCAAGTAAACTCAGTAGCCGGGCGCCACAAGCCCCGCGACCTCATACTAGCCCTCTACAACGCGGACTCCCTTCTTAAACAGCGAGGAGAAGTCGCCGACCTCCTCAATAGGCAAAAGATAGATATCCTAGCGGTACAGGAAACCTATCTTAAACCTAAACACAGGCGCTTTAACATAGCCAACTATTCCCTCCTCCGTAATGACCGCTTACCGACACCGACCCACCCCAAAGACCTCAAAGGAGGCACAGCCATCTATTATAAGAAATCCCTTCATATATCCGCTATGGACACCCCCCCATTAGAAAAATGCGAGGCTACAGTCATCCGCGTCGCAATGTCAGGCCATAATCCCATCGTTATAGCATCTGTCTATCTGCCAGGTGGACAGACGATGCTATCCAACGACATCAAGGC
This sequence comes from Argyresthia albistria, assembly GCA_963457715.1. NCBI lineage: Eukaryota > Metazoa > Arthropoda > Insecta > Lepidoptera > Argyresthiidae > Argyresthia > Argyresthia albistria. Next base: position 9,920,769 of record OY735263.1, read on the forward strand.
CCTCTTAGATCTAGGCAACACAGTCATCCTAGCCGGTGACTTCAACAGCAAGCACCGGGAATGGAACTGTTATGAGACTAATACAAACGGACGGACCTTACAGAGATTACTAGAACCCTCAGAGGACTGCCAAGTCATAGCTCCTTATGCCCCTACTCACTACCCGTACACAGCAGGCTATAGACCAGATGTCCTATCCTACTGTATCTTCAAAAACATTAGCCTCCCAGTCAGAGACATAGCAGTACTCAGCGAGCTTCACTCGGACCACAGACCAGTCATTTACTATCTCGGCAGGCAATTTGACCGACCGACTGAAACAAGGACAGTTATTAACAACCGTAAATTCAATCAAACCCTCAGGAAACCAGACCCCAGACTAGACATTACATCCGATATTGAAAATAGAGCCCAACTAGAAGCCAAAATCTCTGATGTAGGCAACAGTCTCAACGAAGCCCTAACCGGCGCCTCCGTCGAGGTACCGGTGAAGGCCAACCACCGCTTCGAGCTCCCCGGAGACCTGAGACTGCTGATTACAGCAAAGAATGCGGCTCAAAGAGATTATGATAACTGTCCCGCAGACAATCTTAGAATGCGAATGCGTCGCCTCCAGCGGGAGGTTACCAAACGCATGCGAGAGTTCAAGGGCACGCACATGGACGAGTTCGTATCCAGCATAGCCCCTAGTCACACAGCTATCTTTAAATTTAGTAAATACCTAAAATCAGATGAAATTGCCCCCATGCCCCCCTTGAAGCGTAGTAATAACCAACCTGCAGCCTTTGACGACGACGAAAAGGCCGAATGTCTTGCCGAAAGCCTCGAAGCCCAATGCACCCCCTCCACCCAACCGACAGACCCCGACCACTTAGACATGGTCAATACGGAGGTAGGCAATAGAAGCGCTCTCCCCCCCATTGACTCCCTTCCCGAGATCAGCCTCGAGGAAGTGCAAAAAGTAATCAGGCAACTCAAACCCAAGAAAGCACCGGGGCTTGACAAAATCTCAAACACGGCTATCAAATCCTTCCCCCTTAGACTTCTCACGACCCTGACGGTCATCTTTAACGCGTCCCTCCGTCTCTGTGCGTTTCCTAACGCATGGAAGGAAGCCGAAGTCATCGGCTTCCACAAGCCCCGGAAAGACAGATCCGACCCCACTAGCTACCGCCCCATTAGCTTACTATCCTCGATAGGCAAAGTCTACGAGCGGCTTCTTCTAAGCCGGCTCCAAGACATTTGCAAAGATAGGAACCTCATTCCCAACGAGCAGTTTGGCTTTAGACCCAAACACTCGTGCGTTCAGCAAGTGCACCGCATAACGGAGCACATTCACAGAGGTTTCCACACAACGGCAAAGTCCAAAGGTACCGGTGCCATATTCTTTGACGTTGCGAAAGCGTTCGACAAAGTTTGGCACAACGGCCTTATTTATAAACTTTACCAACTCAACCTCCCCGATAGGCTAGTACTCATTATTAAAGACTACCTCACCGATCGCAGCTTTTGCTATCGCGTGGAAAAATCTCAGTCCCGATTTCACCCAATAGCTGCCGGAGTCCCCCAGGGCTCCGTGCTCTCCCCTACTCTCTTTTCACTCTACGTCCATGACGCCCCCCGCACGCCGTACGTCGAGCTAGCCCTTTACGCTGACGACACGGCACTCTATTACACCAGTAGGCAGAGGGCGCGTGTTTGTCAAGTACTCCAATTAGCAGTAACCGAACTCGGTGAATGGGCTCTCAAATGGAGAATAGAGATGAATCCCGAGAAAAGCACAGCTGTGTACTTTACCAGGGATACAAATCATTCAGACCGCGCGTCCTCAAGACTAACAAATATCACCCTTTTCGGCCGTCCAATCCCCTGGGAAAAGCAAGTGAAGTACTTAGGCGTGACATTAGACTCCCGCCTAAACTTCAAAGCTCATATTAAGACCGTGCGCGACAAAGCAGCCTTCTACATGGGTAGGCTTCACCCGCTCATGAGAAGTAACAGCAAACTCCCATTGCGCTGCAAACTCAACCTTTATAAAACTTGCATCCGACCGGTTTTCACGTATGCAAGTCCAGTCTTTGCACACCGCACCGCCTCTCTAGAACAGCTTCAGTTGCTCCAAAACCGGTTCATGCGCAAAGCCGTTGGTGCCCCGTGGTACATGCGCAACGTAGATCTCCATAGCGATTTTGGCCTCCCCACCGTCAAGCAGTATATGAAAGAAGCGTCTGAACGCTTCTTCCAATCTGCTTCCACCCACTCAAACCCATATATCATCCAAGCCATCTCTTACGACCCTCCCCCAATAATTCAGCACCCCCTTAAAAGACGCCCCAAAGATGTACTTCATGACCCTGATGACGACATCACTATAGCCCTCAAGTCCCAACCACCCTCCGCCCCTCAGGCACGCCAACCCGAGGAAGGCTGTATTCCCGAGGCATTACTGCGACTCAGACGCCAAGTTTGGATCGAAAGAGACCGCCGTCTTGACCCACCGGATATACAGCCACCCCCTCCCCCTCTATAGGACTAGGATTTAGAATTAAGCTTACCAATCTATCTATCTCGTAGCAATGAGGGCCATCTGCCCCCACTGATGTCGCTATCCGATTGACTAAGAGCTGAGGCCCGCTCGAGTAGGTACAGTCAATTGGGTACGCAGGCAAACTCCCCCAATATATATTATATAAACATATTTATACAAACTTGTAGGTAGAACGCCCTCTGCGACTATCGAGGTCATGGTTAGTAGTAAAATGAACACATAACTACTCACGCACATTGGGGTTTTTTTTAGTCCGTATGCTACACATAAGCTCTCCGCTCAATGTAGTCTCTGCCTCACGGCGGAGACCTCATCCGGATCTTGTGTGTAGAGAACCGGGCATAGCAGGGAGGTCTGACTCCCGGGCATGGTTAAACCATTTTTTTATCCCCTCACACACGAAAAAAAAAAAAAAAAAAAAAAAAAAAAAAAAAAAAAAAAAAAAAAAATCTCGAGCTTCAGTGTGAGCTGCTGTGTCGATGCTGCTACAGTACCTAACTCACTTGGCGACGGTTTGGCAACGCCACGCACTATCAACATTAACTGCTTGGACGCGTACGTAGCTGGCGACTTCGCCATGACGTCTTATTGAGGCAGAGCCCTTGGGTCTCACCATCGGGTGTCCTAGATTCAGGGTCTTCTCCAGCGCGACGATCATGACGTAGTTGGCGGCGTTGATGGTGCTTGCCACGCCGTAGATAGAGTGCGCCACCGGGATCCCGCGACGAAGGATCGAGTTGTCTTGGATGTCGTCGATTCTGTTGGGATGTGAGTATGACGACGCTTAGTTATAGATATCTATATGTTATACATATCAGCACATTTTTAGGGTTTCGTATCTCAGGAGAGAAGCCCTTATAGGATCAATCGTGCGTCTGCACAGATTAACATGGCGTCTGTCCCCGTCCGTCCGGCAATTTACTCAGAACATATTAGACCGATGTAATATATATAATTTAATTCTTTTAAGGCTCTGGGGGTTGCCAGATTTTTTCATGGTTTGGGCGTGGCCTAGCTTTTCCCGCCGCGCAGCCATGCCTCACTCCGCATCACGAGATCGCGACGCCGGAAACCAAAGTTTCAGAACAACGGTATGCTAGTGCGTGTCAATGATAATTATAAGATTTGATCTAGATACATGTACCTACCCCACCTACACATCAGATTTTATTGTTTATGTATGTACCTGACTACCTGTCTCTTGAAATGTAAACCTCACTTGTTCATAATTGACTTTTTACATAGTGAAATCTTCAATTGACTTAATTATTAAATCAAAATTTTTGTTTAATTTTATGTATAGCTGTGGATTTTTGTTCAAAAAATAAATAAAACATGTATGGACGTACCTATCGTTCAAATTAAAATATATCAAAGCATTACGCCCCGTTTCCATTTAGGAAGACAGTCTGAATTATATATAACCTATTTGATCTACTAACTGCTATGCGTATTACCGAGTGATGTTTTATTGTAATATGACGCTTTTTTAGGAAAACATCTTGGATATAGGTATACTTTGCGTCACATAAAATAACCGGCCAAGTGCGAGTCGGACTCGCGCATGAAGGGTTCCGTACTATTATCTATAAAAAACCCCAAAAAAAACACGTTAGTTGTATGGGAGCCCCCCTTAATATTAAATTTCTTTTGTTTTTTAGTATTTGTTGTTATAGCGGCAACAGAAATACATCATCTGTGAAAATTTCAACTGTCTAGCTACCACGGTTTATGAGATACAGCCTGGTGACAGACGGACAGCGAAGTCTTAGTAATAGGGTCCCGTTTTGCACCCTTCGGGTACGGAACCCTAAAAACGCTGGAGGCGATGGAGCGGTGCATGGCAATAGCTTCCTTATATGTATGGGTACACTGGTGTAATTTGCGGAAAAGAATGTGGTAATATGCATGGCAATAGCGTCCTTACCTGCATGGACAAATTGGCGTAAATCGCCTACCACTGCAGCGTTCTTTTTAGATGATTATATCTATATTCATAAGGATGAGCAACTTATGATATGTGCTAAGAGAGTTCATGACTGGTTACCTAGAACTAACATGTGACAATGTTTCCGTTTGGTAGGTAGGTAGTTGTTTCCGTTAGGTAGTATTCATGAATTTCGATGGTTTTCTCATAGAATTTTCCACACAAAATTAGATACTTTTTCTCAGAGCATAGAGTTTACTTTTACATGAGCATAAAACTATCGAATGTCAAAACGAATGAAACCACTCACGCAGCTCACGCTTCACGACTACCTCGATTATCGATTGTTTTAGGATTATTCGAATACTTTGAATGATTTCTACAATCGAGTGGCTTAGCGATTGTTATTCACAATCGTGCAACAGAGTGGCAAGTATAAGTTGGCGTTCCTGTGGCGGCGCCTCCTACACACTTTTATCGCCGCCGACAAAAAGTCGCCGCCATCTTGAACATTTTCGTTACTGGTCTGATTTGCTTCAAAATCGATACCGGTTGGAGTCCAATTATGATTCTAAAGTCAGACTTTGAAAAAAGTCGCCGCCATATTGATCTTTTTTGTAATGTACTAGGCCGATTTGCTTCAAGATCGATTCTAAGGATGCGGTTGGAGTCCAATCATGATTCTGTAGTCAGATTTAGAAAAAAGTTGCCGCCATCTTGAACTTTTTGTAACTATAGTCTATTCGTGATAAGAATGAAGTGGAGTCATCACTGTCCGGCGGCTTAGCCACGCCACAGATTTAATAATGGCCACGCCCCGTAACCAATCAAATCGTTTCCTCTTATCAAGCCAAGTTCACAGTGACCGGTTGAAGGCAAACTTTCAAACGCGACGGTTGTGTCCTGTCCATTTTAATTTTAATTTCACAACATTCTTATCACGAATAGACTGTAGACGGATTTGTTTCAAAATCGATATCTAGGAATGCGGTTAGAGTCGAATCATAATTCTGAAGTCAGATTTTGAAAAAAGTCACCGCCATCTTGAACTTTTTAGTTATTGGTCTGATTTGCTTCAAAATCGATATCTAAGGATGTGGTTGGAGTATATTCATGATTCTGAAGTCAGATTTTGAAGTTTTGTGCCGCACCGGCTTCAAACTGGTATTTTAAGCCCCGCTATAGCTATTGCTATGTGATATCAAATTTAAATTTTGATATCACATTTGATTTTGAGTTTAATACAAACTGTAACCCCTTATCCCCCCCCCCCTTGGGGAATTAATTTTGTCAAATCCCATATCAGTGCTACCCCACGCTACTAAGGAACCCCTGTACAAAGTTTCATGGCTCTAGGTCCACCACCGGTTTAGGCTATGCGTTGCCTGCCCGTCAGCCACGCATTGTATTTGTACCTAGTATTGAGCAGTTCTGGTGGCCATATTGGTCTTCATCAGCAGTTCCGCATCACAATATTATGCTTACCATGTGCATTTGCACGAGTTATTATGAAAAACACAAAAATCACTATAGGTCTGCCTATAATATTTGAAGAGTTCCCTCGATTTCTCCAGGATCCCATCATCAGATCCTGACCTGGTGTCAATGTGACCAATGGGAAGGTAAACCCTTTCAAACAAAAAAATAATTTTCCAAATCGGTCCATCCGTTTAGGCGCTATCGGGGTGTAGACATAAAAAAAAAATACAAACATCCGGACGAATTGTAAACCTCCTCCTTTGGGAAGTCGGTTAAAAAGTAAACTTTAGAAAAAACCGACTTCCACAAACCCTATTTGATTAGATTGAGTTTAATACAAACTGTAACTCCTAATCCCCAATTGGGGAATTATTTTGTCAAATCCCATCTCAGTGCTACCCCACGCTACTAAGGAACCTCTGTACAAAGTTTCATGGCTCTAGGTCCACCGGTTTAGGCTATGCGTTGCCTGCCTGTCAGCCACGCATTGTATTTGTACCTAGTATTGAGCAGGTCTGGTGGCCATATGTGGTCTTCATTATCAGTTCCGCATCACAATATCATTATGCTTATCATGAGTAAATACACGAGTTTTTATGAATAATTGAAACAAAAAGTAAGCTAATACCCGATACTACGCCATACCCATATTGCAAAATAGAAATTTGGCTCGGCAGCCATCTGGAAATGCAAAATGGACCCCTAATTCGCCACTAGAACCCTAAAATACCTCGAAAACCATACCCATATTACAAAATGAACTCCAAATTCAGATTAGCTCGATGGCACCATATTCCTAAAGGACTTGTCACAACGAACCTAATGAGATGAGTATGAGAGTAGATAAATAGTGTATGAACTAAACATGGTGTGAAACTACACATAACTAGGTATTAAAACTCTCGTGGGATACTATCAAAAACACCCACTCGTGTTTTAATACCCCTCATTATGGAACAGTTTCATAAACTACTATTTCAATCCTACTGACTACCAGTAAGACACCGTACTACCAATTTTCAGGAGTATCAAGACGAATCCCATAAATTTTTTAGGCTTTGGCTACTTTTGAGGAGGAAAAACCGTATTTTATTATGCCATGACGATGCCGCGTAGCAATTATTTTATGACTGACTTTTATTGAGACGAGCGACACAACCTCTCCCTTCGAGAGCCTAAGCGGTAATGCCTCCCGTCGCCTTCGCGCATACCCGCATGCAATTTATTTCAGCGCAAGTGATAAAATGAAGATTGATTCGAAATCGCCGATTAATTCTAAAATGTTAAACACTAAACTTTAAGATATTTCGATTACCTATTTTTAGACACAAGAATCAAACCTATATTCCTCGTAGAACTGCTGGAATAACTCGATTTAGGTAAAAAAGGACTATTCGTTTATATTTTTTTTCATATACTTTATGATGACATTATGATCTTTTCAAACACTAAATTTTTAGGTAAGGGACTATTTTATAACATATATTTTTTCTGGATTCAGAAAGTGTCTCAATCTGCTGGAATAACTCAATCTGTTGGGCATTTTAGCTGGACGGGCGCCTTAATATAATTCTTTATTTTTAACATAATACAGTGTCTTAAATCTACAGTAACCCTGAAGCCTGTGGTAGTATACACTGTGTTACAGGCTTCAGTATTTACTTAACTCAGTTACATAGAACATTTGTAAACATGTTAGCGTAAAGAAAACACAAAATTAGGGTAAGAACTTACAAAAATATGGAAAGTAAAAAGATAAGTAGTTACAAAGATAGTTATTAAGACTCCTTGTGTTACCTGCGAGTGAGTGTGTGCATGCATGTGAGTGTGTGTGAATGTATGAGTGTGTGTGAGGGTGTGTGCGTGTGTGTGACTGTGTGCGATGAAGTTCTCGCACATGGCAGCTTATTTCGGTCCCACACTAAAGCTACACACACCACTGCAGCACGGGCGATCTAAGGTGTAAAAGTGTGTCAAACTGGAGCCGCCTCATGTGTGTGGGTACACCACTCCAAGCGCACACAACAGGCAGCTCCAGCTTAACACACTTTCTCACCCTAGATTTCCACCGAAATGACGTCTGTAGCCCGCAAGTAAAAGTTCGTAACCAATCGCAAACTGCAGACGACATGTCGGGTGCGTGTGTCAGCGAGATAGCGAACGTAGATACCTAGCGAGTGAAGGAGACTTCTTATAGTGAGGAGTTGTCGACGGCGGCGCCGAGACATACCGCGTTCGTCGGTTACATTCCAGTATTTTGCGCCCCCGCTATAGCTATTGGCATGCGATTCGCGTACAGAATCCGGCCCCAGTACATTTAAGAGTCAACACACAATGCATATGCATAAGGGCCGCCACATACAGTCGGTTTTCCAATTCGGAATCCCGTTTCGGGTTTCCGAAACGGAATTCCGTAAGCACATCACACACATACATTTATTTCCGTTCGGAATCTCAAGGCTCAGTTGAGAGACGCACGCTATCGAGTTCACACGTGAGCGAATATGGACGATGATTTTCTGATTGCGACTGCATTGTTGCTGTATCTAGCTAAGAAAAAGAAAATACGTCGCCGTTACTGGGCGCATCCACTTAACACCCAAAGATTCCAAAATAGTCAATAATATTAAGTAAAGAGGGCCAAATTACGAGAAAATGCAGAGAAGTTCTTTAAATATTATCGGATGTCCATAAACTCTTTCAAACGTAATCTTCGTGATTTGTGTCCCATATACCTACATGGGTACCCTTCCACGGCTATAATTAACCACATACATTGCTTCTGGCCCCACACTAGGATACCCTATGTCGTGGGAACCAGAAACAGCGACATCACAAACATGTAAACATCCAAGACCTGGGGGCTTTTTTTTTGTCCCCAGTCGGGATTTGAACCCGGGACCTCTTCCATGGTAGGCAGATGCACAACCGCTACGCCACAGAGGTTGTCACAATTAAATGCTCAATTTCGGACATCGCTCGCGTAAGCTGCGCAGGAGCTCCATAAACAAACACCTACTCCGTTCGGTCGTGCGACGCACACTGACTGGCTTTCCGTTCGGTCGGAATTCCCGCATGTATGGTGCGACTCGTACAAAATGTATTGAAGAGTTGCGTCCGGAATGGATTTTTCCGAATCAGGATTCCGGACGCACAGGCTATCATTCGGAATTCCGAATCGGAAAACTGTGTGTGTGTGGTAGGTCCATAGGTTTATATGGATTTAACTGTATCCGGAATCCTGATTCGGAAACCCTAAACGGGATTCCGAATCGGAATTCCGGCTGTATGTGGCCGGCCTGAAACAGTTATGAAAGTTTTTGCGTGTGAGGCCGGCCAATCCTGGTTCCCACATAACACAGGGCATGGAAACAATGTATTGCCTGTGATGAAATTTTATGTTTTTTGTTATGTTTAAACATCCAGCGATCACAGAAGTTTCGCACATACAATGAGATGGTCTTCAAACACGCAACAGTTTCAGCAAGATTAAATAAAACATATAAACATCGCCCCTAAACCTGTTTCCATTAATGTGTTTGTACTTATTTTGTTTTTAATACCCTTTCAACTTAACCCGGTACTGACGGAAGATCAGCGCCTGAGGAGGCTACTTCTCAGGCACATGCTGAGTTAGAACCCTTTTGCAGATGCCACACCACCCTCAGTTCTAGTAGTTTACTTTGGTACCTATATCCTATCTATCTTAGTGCAAATTATCTGTGTCTGTATGTTTTATATATGTTATTTTGTTTAGCGCTAAGTACCTTCTATGTTTTATGTTGTGTGTGTGTGCGCTGATGCAAATAAATAGATAAAATACAAAATACAAATACAAATACCCTCTAAATCTAAATTACATCGTGCAACAAATCTAGGAATGGAAGTTTTGGCCACTTTTAGTTGTTCTAACAGTAAGAAACTTGATATGCAGATGCAGGATAGTACAATAATATGGTAACTTCGAGCTGGGGCCCTATGCTGCACTGGTAACCCCATTGCAATTGGATCTCTACCACTTCTTAAACGCTCCAAATGGCGTCATTTGGTATTCCGATAGCACATCGCAAATGGATTGCCAGTATTCGCAAGGCGTTTTTGAGGCATTCTCGCGGCGTTGCAGATTGCTAATGGAACGCTTATTTTAGTAGCATTGCCCCCCAGTGATGATGGAGCTCGAAGTGGGCAGGGGGAACTCTAGGACTTGGAAACCCATCGAGTTTGGGCTCATTTGAGTTGTCTTCATAAGAACTTTTGATTTGACAGGGTGTTTAGATTTTTACTATGCAATAAAGTAGGTAAGAATAAAGAACTTACAGTAAGCTGGAGTTGTGCAGCATCTGAATGATCTCGCCAACTAATCTCAACTTGTCATCAGATATCTTGAGCCAGTAGTTAAATGCTGAGGTTAGCTTCTTCCGGATCTGCTTTCCTGGTACTTGCTGGATGTATGTGTATGGCTGCAGCAGTTTCTGTTGTGACATATTAGAGAGTAAATTAATCAATATAATTTTAGTAAAGTAGATTAATTAACTTATTAAAGAAATACTTATTAAAACTTATTTAGAAAACAGACAATAACACGTCAAGCAATTCAAAACTTATTTATAAAAATAAAACATCCCGATTTTTTTAAAGGAGATCATTCACGGTCCATACTAGGGTTGTAACGGAGGCGTCTTATCGGAGGCGGAGTCGGAGGCGGAGGTGAAGAGCTTCGCCTCCGCAGAGTCGGAGGTTAACGGAGGCGGAGGCGGAGATAGAAAAAATATGTATTTTTGATTTATTTCGGAAAAGTACCTATTTATTCAAAAGCTATAGGACATACTTACACATTACACTTTAACAATAATTTTTAACGGTATTCATAGTTAAGAAGAGGCAATTTAGGTACTATATCATTCAAAACAATCGAGGTTCAGTCACAACACAACTATGTATTTACAACTGCGAGCTAGAGTCTGTTTCAAGTTTAAATTCCCCTGGATCAAAGCATTTTCGTACTTGACCTTTGACAATAAAGACTTCGATAAAGGAACTATTCGGTCAAACGCAATCTAGTGAAAAAGTCGACAGGTTGATTCCTGTCAACATACCTAACCACCGCCCGCGCGTTCCATTCGCACAAACAATCTTCACTTCATTCAGTTGCGTTCTCATATCAATACTCAGCCGAGCGGCCGTGAGGCCTAGCGTCGCTACTGTCACATTGCGTGTACATTTTTGAACGTAAATTAACTCCGTTAAGCCTCCGTTCAAAAATGGCGGAGGCGGATTCGGAGTCGGAGGTATGATTTCTTTCGGAAGTTCCGAACTTTCGGAGGCGGAGGCGGAGCTCCGTTACAACCCTAGTCCATACATTGATGGGCCAAAAGTAAAAGTGCAGGCCAGAAAAAAAGTTTAAAAACCGGATAGAACACACAAATCCTATTATTTTTTACTATGACACTTAATCTGTTTGGTCCATAGTTATGTTTTTATATGCTATTGAAATTCGATAAAAATCCTATGAATATATTTTTTTTTCACGCAGGCATCATCTGGACCTTGTTTTTCTAGTACAGAGTAGTGTAACAAATAAAATTTATTGTGACAGGCATAAATAAGCCTCTTCATTCGGTCCGGACTCCGGACTGAGTTAGAGGAGCTTGGAGTTTCATTCCATAAACCTGATGTAAATAGCTACAAACTTCGACAAGAAAAACAAGGTTTCGAGGATGGCCGCACAAAAAAAATTAACAGAGGATTTTTATCGAATTTCAAAAGCCTATAAAAACATAACTATGGAGCGAACAGGTTAAGTGTCATAAGTAAAAAATAATAATATTTGTGTTTCATCTGATTTTTTTTTTTTTTTTCTGGCCGGCACTTTTATCTTTGACCCAAAATGAATGTATCCCTTGTGTACAATGTCTTATCAGAAGCTGGCAACCATTAGAGCAATGGAAACAAAGTGTCTGTGGTGTGTAGCTCAAAATAAACAAATACTATATGTGAAATAGTACAGATAAAGACATGGCATGCAGATTTCACAATACAATAGGGGTCACAGAGCGGAGATAAGAATCATAGAGACGACTTCTATCTCCTATCTATTGCCTTTGTTTACTAATGGAGTGAGTAGTCAAGGCAGCTATCTTTCTTGTACATGCATATTATACAGTAGACAAAGCTCGAAAAAAAATATAATAATTCTATTAAGATACAGTCAAGACTGGCTGGATATTTGGAACTTGAATTTCTATCTGGCATAGTAGCCCATTTAATGAGTTCAATCTATATAGTGAAGTCATACACTATAGTATGAGATAGAGACTTTCGTTGTAAGGAACCAGACATTGATTAAGATACAAAACAAATTGCATCATTTTTGATTTTGTATCCTGTAATTCTTTATCATTCAAAGGTATCCATGAAATAAGAGAATAGAGGTAAATTCTATACTGTAGAACAGAAACTTTAATTGTTTAGAATAACATTTCAGCTTATCTTTCGAGAGTAGAGACCTAAACAAAGCAAATGCATAGTTTCATCCGTATTGCGCCACTATGCGTCAAAATCCCGGGAATTGATACAACTGCTGTGCCAAGCCAAGCACATACAAATCTACTTGTGGAATGATTCCGTCATGTTAAAAAATACACGGCTGTATTGAACAGACTGATGAGGAGCAACAGAATGCGGCAGAACCGGCGTAAACAGTCAGACGGACAGACAGGCAACAAATAGTTACAAATCTCTTCGTTGGTTGTCCATTGTTAGGCTAACTAGATAGAGGGTTCAAATACTCCAATAAAAACAAAAGATATGTACCTATAGTGCTGTAAAACATCAAAGAATACGTGTTTTACCAGTGGGAGATTGTGAAGGACGTAAACACAAAAAATCTGTTTTATTGTTTACCTCATCCTGAGCCTTGTCTCCACTTTTCGTGTAAGCTTGCGACATCATGCGTTATATATTGAAGCAAATTTGGTATTTCAGAAAACACTTAATATTTCCCAAATATAGATTGCTTAATTTTCAGGGATATTTAGTTTTCTTTCACGTTTCACGCAAGCGAACTCCACGGATTGAATTTTTCCAATGGTTTTTTTTCTGTTTCGGACATCTGACAGAAGTTGACTTGACAGTTGACAACTTGACAGTATCAGTTTTTTTGTGACTGTGTTCTTTTGCTTGCACATACTCCCTTCCGGTACGAAATTACGTCCGTGCGTGCGTGCGGTGCGAGCTAACTAAGCTAACGGAAAAGACGTTAAACGTGAGTCGCCACGGCCGCCCGCCCCAGCCATTGCCACTGTACAAAAGTCGTAGGTGGAGTATAGTTTAGTTTAGTTCCCTTCTCTGTCTCTGTGGCAGATTCTCTAGGTTACACTCACTAAAATTACATGACAATATTATGTCCGATAGCTCTTATGTGGTCGCCATAGATTCCATTTTCGTACTCACTTTCGTATTATTTAGTGAACTGATGAACTAATATATGATATCAAAAGTGAGTCTGTTCAAAAATGGAATATATGGCAAAATTCCTTTTCCTTCCTTTTCCACAAAAAAACTGGTGCTAGTGCCGCTGCCATGCCGGGCCGGAACGCGCTCATGATGATATCTGATCTGAGTGAAATATGAATATCTATGAACGTACCGTCCTATCAAGGGTACGTTCTAAAACGAGTATCATATCAGCGCTATCATCGCTCAAGTGACGTCACGACCATCACGACCGTTCCGAATGGGAAATCACGACCACCAGGCAGCGTCTATCACACACAGATATCCATTCGGAACAATAAAACGCGACGGTAGACGTCGACACTGACAGATGTCAAACCATAATATTTAGCCAAACTTTTGTTAATTTTTTGAATTTAGACAGTCGTAGTAGTTAAATTTTCTTTGTATTGAGTGATTAAGTGAGGAAATCAACTATTTATGGAGCTTCAGGAGTGTCTGCTGGTTGCTGTTCTTAGTTTGTTTGTCAGCTGTCATGTCAGAGTGACAGCTGTCACTTTTTAGATCGATCTATCAGTGCTCACGTTCTCGACAATGCATGGTCACTAATATCCCAACATGGCGGAGTTGATGATGTCATTCATGACGTCATAGCGTTCATTTTGAGATATCGTTGTCACGTCAAAACGTGTAATCGATTATTGCGCTGACAGCGATGCCGCTGAACGCACCGCGAGAGGGTAACCGACAGTTCGGTTATCCTCTCGCGCTGATATCCTATCAAACAGTGTTTTCGAAAACGGGTAGAGTGATTTTCGGGTAGTGCGATTTCTTTCCTAGCCCTGGAAAGCCCTGGTTCAGCGTAGTTAAAAATTACCTGAAAGCTGTCAAACTATGCTTATCTCTTTTCATTTTCCGAGTGAATTTTTCAACTAAAATAGTTCCCGAACGTAGCCCAAGTATCAAATGTCATTTACTCTGTCATCTGTCATGTCATGTCACAACAACAAAATTATCAAACAAAAATTATTTTTAAAATTTTTGTTTGTAGTAAAAGTATCCCTATATAGTCTGTGGTAGTAAAGTGCCTTCCAATCAATAATTTGTTGTTCCTGACAAACGTATTCCAGTCAACCATGGGCCTGGATAGGTTTTGACTATGTCCGCTAGAAACTACCTTTCAACTCGGGAGAAAAGCGCTAGCAAATTTATTGATTGCCTGCCTGATATCAAACAGCAGAAGTTTTACTATCGTACTGGACAGGATCTACACTTGCCCAACACTTCGTTCATCAACCGGAATATCAATTATTCCTTCGAAGTGCAGCAGCAGTATACGTTGGATAATGGCGAGAGATCAGGCACACCATTCTCGGATTTCTTCTCAGAGAGTGAAACAGGTAGGTAAAGTTTCTAGGGGTTGAGGTTGAGGTGTAGTTAGAGGGGCTCCAAGGAAACAATGACCCTTTATTTATTTCAAAAGATACTTCATCAAGAATATCCATCAAGAAGAATGGTCAGAGTGTCGATAAGGGGGCAGAAGCCTCTACTTCGCCCCCTTATCTAAACTCCAACCGTTTGTTGAAAACTTGGAGGAAGGAAGAACAAAGAGTTTCATTGATCTGAGGTTTGAATTGGAGATCTTGACAAACTGCTGACAGTCTGTCAGTTGAATCTTCCAGCAACCCAAACTACATTTTAAGCGAAGTTTGACAATCGGTCGCACAATTTTGAGCAAAAAATGAGAAACCGGGCCTATTCTTCATAAATAAGTGCAGTTGTTCACAACCAAAGGCAATGCTGTGATTCTACAGTCTTCAATTCAATAATCTCACATGACTTCATCCATATCCGAGTAACAAAACATTCTCAAGATATCAAATAAAGGTTCTTGATAGACCCTAGAGAGAAATCAAACACAGAAGAATCTAAATAAATCTATTTTCTTTCCCAGGCACCCCAGACTTCCGAAGTGAGGAAAGTGACAGCAGTGCCGGCTCCGTCCTACGCCGCAACACTGCTGAGGCCACCCGGGCTCTTGCTGAAGAGTGGCAGAGGATCGAGAGAACCATTTATGATGAGGAGGGCGAGAAGACCAGCAAGCCAGCAATGTTGGAAGAGTGTAGACAGTGGAGAGAGCTGCATCCTCAGATGAGGTAGGTAATAATATAGTTCTTATTCAAAGCCTCAATTTAATATGGACTGCCAATAAAAGATAATACAAATAAAAATAAACATAGGTGATGGGCTAGTTCCCTGTCACGCAAAAAATAACTGGCATTCATGGCTCTGTCATGTCAGCCCAAATAAATGAGAAAGGCGTCAAAGGCATGATGCTATGTCATACAAACAGTGCTAACAGTCTTCAATTTGATTTGGCACGTCGGGGACGAAACCCGACATTCCACGAGTATTGATACTCGGTGTTTGATTTAGCACATCGGGGGTCGGCGTGCCATATCAAACACCAAGTTTACTAAAAGTTTTCCTTTCTTCTTCATACTACTTCTACTAATGGCCCTTTGCCAATTTGTCTGTAGAACATCCAAGATCTAATTTTAGAATCTCAAACCATAAGTTTCGCCACATCTAGAATAAGAACCAAAACAGGCTGATACCGAGGCTATAACTATCATTACTCACTGCACAGTTGTCTAACTGCTAAAACCTTGTTTCTAACTTTGCCTTTTTATTGTGTATCTATTATATTTATAGTCAGATAGTAATGTACACATACGAGAGCTCAGGATCGTCAAGAGTGGAATAAGAGGAGAGAGAGAGGCTTCTGCCCAATCAATATACATAAATCATAAAGTCTTGGACGTTTCATTAGATTAATAATATTAAAAAAATGTACTACAGCAAGGTCTGATAAAAATTACCATTACCATAAGTCCGTAAAACCTAGGATTTCGTCAATAATTCTTTATTGATGATCCAACTACAGATGTCGGCCGATTCATTGGTACATCGTGCGTGCCACAGAGCAATAATAATAATAGTAGGAAACTCATTAAAATCCGTTTATTTAATCGACTGTTATCGCCTGACGAAAAATTCCGGTGCGACTAATTATATCGATTTTTCAGGGCCGTAGGACGCGCCCTCACGTTACCAGAGAAGAGATACAACTACCGACCGATTGAACACGACGAAGTGATCGCAGCACATTACTTTGACTACGAAGAGTTCTCAGAGAGCGGCGAGAGACTCTCGCAAAGTAGCACCGACGTCACTCCGCAAAACTCGCCCAGAGCGTCCTTATCAGAGGACCTTGAACCGAGACTTACCCGGGAAAAGGTCTCGTTCTACCCGACACACAGTGAAGAAGACTTACAAGACACCTTCAGCTCGCTACTCCAAATATCACCAATACAGATACGGAGTCCGATACAGCGAAAACGACAGAACTCGTCGATACTGAAATCCGAGATGGCATCGTCGAAATGGATGCGCGGAAACCGCCCAGATTCCTCAGTTAATGATAGAAACAGCGCGAAATCCTTCATATCTTTAGATACAAGGAATTTTTGCAATGTGGCTCTGAGCGCAGCCGTCGATAAAACTAGAGTTGTCACAGCCAGGCAAAGAGATCTCGCTCGATTGGAACGTCTGTACACCCCAGAGACAAGTATCTCCCGGGCGCCCACGTTCAGTAATATGGGTATGAGAAAGGTTTCGTTACCTCCACTGCTGCTGGAGGAGGAGAAGAGAAAGATTGGTTCCGTCGGCTCGGCGATGAAACTTGGGACGGCGAGGGCGAGGAAGTCTCAGCGCGACAAACCGAAGAATTATTAGGTAGGTGTATAACTACTAGTTAATTTCAACACATTTTTCAACAACACATCTAGATAAAGTTTAAAACCTATGAAGACACAGAACAAGAGATCTTGGTGTTTTGTGGATGTTGGACGTTTGAATACAGGAGAATAGGCGATATGGAATCAAAAAGGATTGATCTGTAGATCCAAAGGATTTAAGAAGTGGAGCCATCTGGAATTCTGATGCAGGGGAAAGAGGGAGAGGGGCAAAGTTTGTATGGAGAAAAAAAAACGAACTAGAAGCAGTAATTTGGCAGGTAGGTAGTTTAAAGTAGGCAGGTAGGTAGATCCAAGGCATAAGTTCAGTATTTTTTTTCAAAGTTCTACTTCCACGAGTGGCAAAAAAGTGGTCAAGTGCGAGTCGGACTCGCCCATGAAGGGTTCCGTAGTAGTACGTAACTATAAGACTGGATGTTTAAAGTAGTTTAAAGTAGGCAGGTAGGTAGATCCAAGGCATAAGTTCAGTATTTTTTTTCAAAGTTCTACTTCCACGAGTGGCAAAAAAGTGGTCAAGTGCGAGTCGGACTCGCCCATGAAGGGTTCCGTAGTAGTACGTAACTATAAGACTGGATATTTGTGTTGTAACTTTGTTTTTCATAGTGTTTTTATGAATGACAAAGCTATCTTTGCGGTTTTTAATAAATGTTTTATATCTTAAAAACTGCTTCTTAGATTTTTTCAAACTAATTTTCGTTGAAAGTTTGTATGGAGATACACAGTATATATTTTTTAGATTTTTGACTCTCTTACTTTAAAAGTTAGGGGGGGGGGACACACACACAATTTTTTCCACTTTAGCAATTGACTGAGGAAAAATGGTTTTAATTTTTTCCACTTTAACAATTGACTGAGGAAAAATGGTTTTAGGAACCTCAATGTCATTTTCAAATACCTATCTATGAACACCCCACACATATAGGTTTGATTAAAAAATAATATTTTGGTGCCATTTCCATGTATGGGGAGCCCCCCTTATTTTATTTTTAAATTTTTGTATAAAAAACGTAAAGCGGTTCACAGAATACATCTACAAACCAAGTTTCAACTGTGTAGTCCTAATAGTTTTGGAATAAAGTTGCTGTGAAATACGGACGGACAGACGAATAGATAACCTTAAAAATAGGATCTCCATAATTCTTTTATACGAAAACGTTACTAACTAAACACACTACTATTTTTGCCCCTTGTGGGTAAATAATTGAAACAAAAAGTAAACTAGAAAAAACCGACTTCCAGAAACCCTATTTGATTTGATTGAGTTTAATACAAACCCGCTATCCCCCCCCCCCCCCTTAGGGAATTAATTTAATTAAATCCCATCTCAGTGCTACCCTACGCTACATAAGGAACCCCTGTACAAAGTTCATGGCTCTAGGTCCACCTGTTTAGGCTATGCGTTGCCCGTCAGCCACGCATTGTGTTTGATTGTGTTTATACCTAGTATTGAGCAGTTCTGGTGGCCATGTGTGGTCTTCATCATCAGTTCCGCATCACAATATTATGCTTACCATGTGCATTTGCACGAGTTATTATGAAAAACACAAAAATCACTATAGGTCTTCCTATAATATTTGAAGAGTTCCCACGATTTCTCCAGGATCCCATCACCAGATCCTGACCTGGTGTCAATGGGACAAATGGGAAGGTAAACCTTTCAAACCAAAAAAAATAATTTTCCAAATCGGTCCATCCGTCTAGGCGTAATCGGTGTACATACATAAAAAAAAAAATATCCGGACGAATTGTAAACCTCCTCCTTTTGTGAAGTCGGTTAAAAATGAATACTGAACTTGCGTCCCGGATACTACCTACCTGCCAAATTACAGCTTCATATTATGTCTGGGTTTTTTTAGTATTTTGCACAAACTTTTGCCCCCTTTTTGTCCTTTGTGGAGGCAAATCTTTAAAAATAATTACTGAACTTATGTCCCTGGTTCTTTAAACTTCTTACTTGCCAAATTACACCACCCATCACCCATCCGGCTACCGTCTTTGTCAAACGTTGCTTTACCCGCACGATCGGTTACGATGTGTATCTTTAATATCTCTCGGGGTTTAGTACCTATTGGCCTAGTGGTAAATTTGAAACAAACCAAATTGTAGGACAAAATGGCCTATTCTTCTTAACTATTTAGAATAGATATTAATATAATAGAATCAGAGTGAGATTATTTAATATAGAGCACCAATAGCTAGGTTAGACTTTTGAGCAATAAGCAATTTGTTCAATTGACAAATCAGCGCAGTTAAAGATAATGGATGGTAACTTACCTTTATTTATTCTTAGCGGGAAATGTAACTTGCACTTAGATCTGATGCCATCCCCACAACCATTCACTCTCTCTTCAACGGAACCCTAAAACTATCTAACAAACTAATTATGAAGGTAGGAGTACGGCTCAATCTTAGGCGCTATCCCCACTGGACAAACAGGCAGAAGACATGGAACAGAACGAGAGAAACGCTAGACGTGCATGCATGCATCCTTTCTGTGACTTCTGTCTCTGTCTTGTCCGTGTCGTGTGACTTGTCTGCCCAATGGGAATTGCGCCTTACTCGTATCCGGGTAGAGACTAGAGACCGGTACCCTGTACCCCTCGACGATGGTGACATTCATGGACCGCATTTATTTTTGATTTATGTAGGTATTTGTAATATGCTATATTTTCTTAATTGACTTGACGTATGGCAATATCGGCTATTAGACGAGGTAATCAAAATATTATTGAGTTTTTGTTTGACTACCTAGTCTAATACTCATCTAGATTCAAGTCAAGCTGGCGCTGTCATTCGTTGGAGAAATGATTGTGCCAGTTTCACATATTTAGGAGGCTCTTAATTTTAACACCAGCTCGTGCAATCGGCCATAAAACTGTTATTTACATTTTTGTAAACATCTTACGTTTCTAGTTATTAATTTCATCTACTGTATTGATCACGCGCAAAAATTAATCTGTGAATAATTTGAAGTGTGTAGATTAATAAATATATTTTTCGTTAAAGATTTTTATCAATTTATCGAACGTAAAATTTCCCGTTACAATTACTTACTCTAGAAAATACTTGTGCGCCGAAAATAATGTTACAAAACCGGCTAAGTGCGAGTCGGATTCGCGCACGAAGGGTTCCGTACCATTAAGTATAAAAACTGCAAAAAATCATGTCTGTTGTATGGGAGCCCCCAGACGACAGACCTGTGGGCTGGTACACTCAATGAGGAGGCAATAATTTCAAATACAAATACAGAATTTATTTTGATATTTACATTATTTGCATTTTGTTAACAATCAACATCAACAATATTAAATTATTTTGTCCTTGTGTGTGATAAATTCAATTATTCGATAACATTACATTTCTCGTGCTTAATTTTGTGCTGTCGTATCGTTTAGAGGATTTTTACACAAAGTGACAGAGGAATGTAATATTACGTGAGATAAAAATGGTGGCTTTTTATTCTGCAAAATGGAAAAGTAGACTAGGACAGTGAAAATGGGGTATTAATGCTGAAAGATTTGAGCAAACTGCGGAGAAAGCTGTGAGCATTTTAGTTATGGGTTGCTGCTTGCTATTTCTTTATAGAATAAATTAAATATATTTCACAATAATTTCACAAATCAAACTATGATAGTTATCCTGAATAAGAACATGATGGAAAATAATCAGTTTGTCGGCAACCCTTAACTTGAAGTAATACTACAACGTTTTATGTAGGTACAGTCGTCGTCAAAATATGAGATATCATTTCAAATACTAATCAAATTTAGCTGGGCAGTGAATGTGACGAATATTTCTGAAATGTCACCTCATTTTTTGATGCCGACTGTACTTTGCTGTTTTGACAGTACACCACAAATATAATTTTACGTCCATTGAAATTATAATCGTTGTATTCAAGTCAAAACTTATGGGCTAGAGCTTCAGACCAGGCGTTACTGAAAGCGAACCATTTCGAACTATTTTATTTCGTCATTTACACAATAAAAATTTAATTGTTATAATAATTTTACCTCACAGCCATCATTATATATTGATACTACTTTATTTAGGAGAGGACTAGTCGAGTATAGCACACGATGCAAGATGGCGGCTGTTTACAAAGGGACTAGCGAACAATCGTATTATAGAAAGTCGAAAATGTATATACGTATATATTTTACATGAAAAATTCACCATTCCGTTCTAAAAACGATAACAACCTCAAGCTATAGCAATAGTCAACAATGTTGTTTAATTCTAGGATTTTACACACAGAACATGAATTCACTAAGTTGCAAATAGGCATTTAGTTATTTTGTATATTTTCGACCTAGAAATATAATGTTGAAATGTTGTTGGCTTGTGAGATTATAATTACATGATTTAATATATATTTTTATATCTTAAAAGAAACGACGTCTAAACTTATTCGTAAGATGATATTTAAGTTTTTACACGAAAAGTAGTGTTAACAGTATTTAAATGTTCCATTTAATAAATTGTAAACAAATTAATGTTTAAACTCTAATTTTTGTGCGCAGGCACAAACAATAATTTAACGGAAACAATGGTAATTTGATCGCTTAAAACATATCAATAAAGTTCATAATGATTAATAATTTATTGACATTATATCGAAATTTTATGTCAAGTTGAGATGGTAGAGAGTGATTTTAAGCTAGTAAAAGAGCTTCTAAGAATTATCTAGCATCATGTGATCAGCTTAGGTCAAGTGAACTTATATTCGACGTCAGAACCACTCTAATTTGGACAAGTTTTTACCCGACTGCACCGGGAGGAAGATACCCTAAAGTTTTATTTTATTTATCAGGTTTAATCAGGTGAAATACGTTTCAATCTTCAATTTTGCGTATAAAGTCGACTGAAGTAAAATTATTTTGGCCAAACAGTACTACATCCGTGTTTATTTCTAAATAACGGGTTAGTTTACAAGAAGATATTTTAAACTGTAATTTTTGAGTGGTTCCATACTATCGTTACATTTTATTCGAATATGCAAAATAAATTATATAAGAGGCAATCGCGATGTCAGCTACTTACTCGAATATAGCTCTTTAAGTTTCTTTAACGTTAATTACGTTACTTAGGTAACTTTTGTTTTCGTTTGATAGTTTAATACTAATCTCGTAGCTTAAAAGTAAACAATGGCCAGTATTATCCTTTTACGATCAGAATGGGATGCGACCTTTTGGATCTGAGACGCTCGCGCTGTATAATCTGTTACCTTTGGAACCTTGTCAAAGTAAATCGACGTACATTTTCTATTGATTTTGACAAGGTTCCTTCCCAAACTGATAGTGAACGGATAATACCTAAAACATTTTTAACTTTGACTTTCGTTTTATAATATTTATGTTAACAATTGCGTACATTTTGGCTTCGAGATTAGTCGAGTTTATTGAATTTCGATAAGATGAGCTGTCATCCCAGCCGCCTCGCTAGACTCACTAATAGAAGTGACAGACGAGATCTCCTAACACACGCACTCAGGGGCCTCAGCTATATTCTCTCTCGATAAGGCGATTATACAAATTTAAACACTATTTAAATTGCACACCGACCCATCTCTATAAACTTTTTATTGCGATAAATATCCGTAATGCTGTATAAAAATATTAAAGGAAAAATCGTCATTTAATATTAGTTTTACTTATTAACATTCATAATTTTAATCCAAAATAATAGCGAATATATTACATTTTTACAATGAGACGCCCGAACCGCGGTAATAGTCTATGCTCAAACTCTAGCTAGCATACAGTGACGTCGACGTAGAAGCCTAGATTCACAACAATCTACACACGATAGAATATAAACTTTTTAAGGTTGTTATAGCGTTCTATTTAATACAAAGGAGATGTTTGAAAAATCCTTACGTTACATACAAAATTACATTCCTATTTACAACATTCTAGCTAGTATTGATAAAATTGAATGCAGCACACGTGTCAACGCTAAATGCGAATAGTTTGGCGTCTAGGGTCGGACATGCACGATTCTTTCTACTCTATCTGTCAAGCTCCAACGTACATCTAATGTATCGTTACCTACTACGACCTTGCGTTCTGCTTGCCTGTAGTTAGAGAATTGGTACAAAACAGTTAGTAAGAGTTAGGGCTCTGGTGCCACACACCCATATCGTATATCTTTTCTCGTGACGCGGTTTACCGTCTCGTATCTTTAGATATATTTTTCTTTTTGTTATTTAATTTACATATCTATCGTGCACAACCATTTAAAGTTTGTATAGACAATATTCCTTTTAAGAGAAAAAATTTAAGCACTTTAATTGTGTTATTTGGAGTTAACTCGAACTCTTCAACTTTCCTAGTTTCACGCCGATTTATTTTTCTGTTTGCGTGTTACAAACAGACTTGAGTTTAATGGTATGGCAGTATATTTGCGTTCAATTCCTTTTCTAACTATAAATTGTTTTGCTTGAACTATTTCGCTTTCGATAGATGAAAACTTCGTTACAACCGCAATATCTTAGCTGAAGATTAAGGCCGGTTTGCCTACACTATTTGATGATTGAATGTTGTACTAAAGATGCAATGATTTGATTCTATATATGTACAGGTTACAAACCAAAATATCATACTTCAAAAACAAAACTATTCACTATCAGGTAATTGAGGTATTTAAATTTATCTTATGTTGGTGCTATGTTGCGTGCAAGGACAACTCCGTGTAGCGGGATCACTTGCATAATATTTTTTTTGAATTTATTTGTCAAATATTTTTATATTTAACAGGTTCCCTAGTTACATAAAGTAGTTTCATGAATTCGACATGATTCACTGAACAACTTTTATATCAAATATTACTTGTTCAATCACAAGGATGACTAATTTTGTTTGAATTTTTTATCGGACGAGGCAGTTCGGATTTTGTGGGAACCTGCCATAAATTGTAGTTCTACATAATTTTTCGTTCAGAAATATGATATTTAACATTAGCGAGGCGAATAAGTAACTAATTACTAATAAATTCTAAGAAAGACTACCCCTGTGCACTGCAACTATGATTTGATATGATGAGATTTTCCAGCCCAATATATATTTTCTTTCATATACATAATTTAGTAAATTTATTTTTTCAATGCTTTTTCTTTGCGATGTTACTGCTTTTACTGGCACAATCAAAGTGTTTAAAAAATATTTCAGTTGCAGTCCAAAGAGGCTTGCCTACAATTTAATACAATCAAAACGTCAACTATGATAAGGAGTCCACAATCGTCAAAGCACCCGGAGTTAACATTGAATACATTCGCAGGCTTCAAGAGCTCTAGTTATATCAACAACGACTTTCGAAAATAATATCAATATCACACATTTACAGCAAGAATTTAACACTACCGCACTGTGCTCACCCGAGGATATCGCACCGTTGACATTACGCAGTGGCTTTTTTATATTTTCGTTTAATTGATTTCAGTTCATGGTTTTGAAGTATTTCTTCTGTGCAGCGCCAGTCTCCACTCACGTATCCCCCAACCCAACACTATAAAATGTGTGGTAATAAAAGGAACTAACCACTACTAAATCGTGAGGAAAAGAACAGAAAAATATTTTTAAAGAGTTTATTGAAAAAATAAATAAAATATATAACTAACTAAAACCAAACTTTTATAACGTGAGAAAGTAAAATAAATGAAATTAATATAAGTGCTGTAATGTAAGTAGTCTAACAGTATAAGTAGTGGAGTCTGTGATGTATAAAATAAGTTCTTGTAAAGTGAACAGGTGCGTCAAATTGACATACAAAAGTAGATAATAAAGGAAACTTAAAACTAAAATCCCAAAATAAACAAACTTAAAAATATCTAATAGCCCAATGTATCGCAAGTTCATAATATAGTGAGTCATATGAAAGTGTGATAGATCGGTCATGACATGATGAGTATTTTAAATGCTTAAGATAAATATATATTTTTAATTTGCTAGGTATTTGCTTCAACTTTACATCCAAAATATGTCAAACAAGAATTCACAGACATGGAATGGAATTGAAAAGTTGCCTTTCATAGGTAAGCCGAAAACTATATCATGTACCAATGTATATCGGCCATAATAAGTAATAAGTATAGCAAGAAAAAACATGCGAGAAATATTTAAAAGGTAGAGAGAAATTTTAAAAGTACTGGCATGCAAATGAAATACATAACTAGCAAATTCGAAATAGAATTGAGCAAAAATATTCGGAACTACAAACTAAAAATAAGTTTTATCACTATGTAACATATTGTTTTGTATGTACTTACATTTTTCTTTGCATAGGTTATTCTTGTAAATTGTGATGAAATATCTCATCTTACTGTTTGGAAAAATCGTCTAATTGTAAAATGTTTAAATATACAGCGAGCTTAACTATGACGATATTTATTTAATTAAAGTCTTTCATATTCGAGGACTTAAAGTCGCGAAGTTGTGGCAAAATCTTTTGAAGTAATTTGCTAATCTTCTAGAACTATCTTGTAGTTGGTTCATAATGTTCTAGTAGATATTAATATCCAAAGTTCATTTAAATATCACCATGCAAATATAGAGGAGACATTTCAAATCATATTTGACGGAGCATCTCCAAAGGTACAGTCGAAAACTATATAAAAACAGTGTGCAATGGGAATAGTGGTTCAACCAAAAACAACAGTGGAGTATTGCAACCAAAAAAGTGTTCGTTGTTTATGGTGTTGGGGGTTCTCGGAGTGGGCTTGGAGCCCTACTGCTTATATGTAGGAGTAGGGCCCGTCAGTAAGGGCGCTGCACAGCAATAGTCAGGAGGCATCATCCTTGCCGCCGCCGCCGCCGGTCGTCGACCCCGCGCGCCGTTGTGACCTATACTCCACTCCAGGGTCAAACTGCATTAGGACGAATACCTGGAAGAAATGGCACGATGAAGCGGCATTGGCACCGAGCTCACTGTTTCTGTGTGTCACTTCCCAATAAGGGTGCGATGTATGACAACTTTTCCCCCGCGCCCCAAAATGGGGAGAGGCGGAAAGAGGACAGGCGGACAGCAGAAAAAAAGATGGCCGCAATATAGATAGCCTAGTATCCCAAAATAGCTTGAGTCAGTGGAATACCCGAAAGGCCAAATGAACTATATCGTAAGAATACCCAGAGAACCTAACAAAAACGGTTCAGGACGTTTCCGAAAGGAAGTATGCAAAACCATGGAAATACCTGATCAGTAGGCAGCAAACAGAAGTCATCGGGCGGGTTCGTGATGACATATCGCTTGCTGCTCGCGTCGCAAGACGACGACGTGTCTCTGAACCGGTAGAGACCGATGCAGAGCATGCCGTACGCGCGTAGGGCCGCGACAAACAGGTCGCCGTACTTGCCGGCCTCGCCGAACTGGGCCAGAGGGCCGTCGTACAGGGAGATCTGGCCGACTCTACACCGGTCCCTGGAACAAATAATACTCAGGATAAGGCCGATGCAT
Organism: Argyresthia albistria; assembly: GCA_963457715.1. Taxonomy (NCBI): domain Eukaryota; kingdom Metazoa; phylum Arthropoda; class Insecta; order Lepidoptera; family Argyresthiidae; genus Argyresthia; species Argyresthia albistria. The sequence continues at coordinate 9,947,446 of OY735263.1, forward strand.
TCATGAAATACCTTGAAACCCGCAACGTTTTTCAGAGTCCCTAAAAACATGAGATTTAACAGTAAAAGTAGGTAGTGACAGCCTACATAAGATTGAAGAAAATGTTTGTTTAAGATACCAAACTGGACTGTTCGACCTAGTCGTTGCTCATCTGTTCAGCTAAGAAAGTATCTAGTCCTAGCAACCATGACCTAAACAGAAAACTAAGGCGTTGCAATTATTTTTCAAATCACACCTCTCGCTCCCACGTCTATTGTTCTCCATTGTTAGTTTGTTTGGCCTATGTCCTTATGAGACAATATCGATTACAGTCCCGTTTCGTCAAATCCTTTCTTAGTACTAGAGCTACCTTACGCTTCTTAAGAAACCCCTGTACAGACTAGGTCCATCGGATTAGGGTATGCGTTGTCTGATGTCTGTCAGTCACTATACCAAAATAGCGTTTTTTCTTCGATTAGGTAGGTACTTTTAATTAAGTTGTACCTGTTAGCTAAACTCTCTGGCGTGGAGTAACCCCCGCGGAGACCAGCTCCCTCGGCCAGGATCAGCTCCAGCTCCGGAGTGGCGCCACCCGTGATCAGCGAACGGATGAGCGTTAAGGCATTCTGGTTGAAGTATGTCTGGAAATACAAAGATATTTCTAGTAGTAGCTAAAAAGAAATCCTGTAATAATAGACTCCTGGATAGAACTATACACAGCAATCGTGAAACGTGACAAAGTAAAGTAACTTAGATGTTTCAAAGCCATCAAAAAGAGAAAATGCTATAAATGCCTGAGGAAACGTTCATATGGATTCATGGGAATCACAAACAGCGGCGCCATAAACAAAACCTTTGTCTTTGTCCCAGACCTGGATACCAACTCGGCTACGCTCGTGGCTGCAACACTGACCTCTGGGGTGGATGTGTGGACAATAAAGATGTTATACTAACAGTGGACATAAGAGAATCGAGCACGCTGACGGCGAAGGCCGTGCCGCAAGCGAACGGTTGCGTGAGGTACAGCTCTGTGTCAGGATCGTCGTCGTCGTCCTGGTCTAAGAACTGCACGTTGCTATCGTTCACCAGCTCTGGAATTGCGATAAGGATCATTAGGGATAGCGGTTGAAAGTACGGCACTCAGATCTGAAATGTTAACAGATGGATTTATTTGATTTCTCCGGAAATGACCGATGCAGAGTATAGCAGCAAAAGTGTGTGAAGTCTGTGAAGAGATTAGCTTCAAATTGCTTCATCAAGGTGACAGTTTTAGACCCGAGTGTCTCGGAGAATATGGCCTAAAACCAGAAAATCACGTAATCCATCCTGTCATTTAAAGGTTAAAATTACCAGCAACTGGGTGTTGACTACTTTTACCTGTAATCATAGGCACGTTGGCTCCATAAACCGACCCTCTCCTCTGCAACAGCACCGGCGCCGGGGGATTCCCCGGCGGGGGTTGGGTCGCGTTTCCGTTTCCGTTTGTGGTGGTAGCACCACCGCTCAGCACCCCTATCGTGTCGTCGAAGGTCATGGCCTTGATGTTCAACGAAGCCAAGATAGCTTCCTTGTCTGCCAACGTTGGGTCATCGTTGGATGGCACCTTCGCTGACAATATACAGCACATGTCGCAGAGGTTCACGTTCACTGCACGCAGGTCAGCCCGGCTTAGCGGAGAACCCTGCAACGGAAGTTTTGTGAAGATGATGTGGATCATGTGGATATGGTTCGATATTTCGGTCTGGCGACCGCTTTAACTTGTCGTCTGTAGACGCCGCTCGTGGACTCGCATGTAGCTTATGTAGACAATCTTCCTAGTGAAGCGAATGAATTAATGAATGGTGCCTCTCCAGTCAGGGTTTTAATAATCCGGTCTTTTGGCCGGCATACTAGAAGACACTTTGTAAGAAGGGGAAGTTGTAAGGATGAATCGGAGGGTGATTTAAATAAAACGACTCTTCAGCCTAAACATGTGAAATGGGGGGAATATGGGTTTGCAGAGTAGCAGAATAGATAAAAAATAAGTTCATCCAAATCGGCCTCGTTTGCGCTTGCGCAACACTTTTTGGTGTATTGCATTTGCATATAAATGCTATGACAAACAGACGTACGTTCAAGACAGAGATCTTCGGCAGGTTTTGTAGCATCTTCCATTCCCTCCGGATATAGTCGACGCTGCCAACTATGACCACGTGCTTCAGCTCGTGGTAGTGGAAGTTAGAGGCTCTGAGCGGCATCACTAGGTTCCTTAATCCTATTAGAGGCGAGTCCGGATCGGCGAATAGACAGACGACCACGTGGCCGTTCAGGACTGTCATGGCCGCTTGGTTTCTGTCCTGTGGGTAGAGAAGTGGTTTGAGAATAGTGAGAATCGCTCTAAGTTTTTTGGGGCGGTGTGCCGCGTGGACTCAGTCAGTCAGTCATGGTCTATTTTCTCCAAAAAGATGGCTTTGACAGATGCCAGCTGAATTTCAGCAGTTGTTTAATGAGTAGATAACACCACACACAAACCTCTTAAGTGGTGGTTAAGAATTTGAAACTCTGTACAAAATCTCTCTGTAAATAAATAAATAATCGAATGGAGTGGAAGAGGGGGAGAGAGGCCTTTGCCCACCAGTGGGATATTACAGGCTCATAAAAAAAAATTATATTGTTATGACAATGATCATAAGGGATCTTGTAACAAGTCGGAAGATATTTACAAATAAACAAGTGAAATGTATAAAGGCACAACGCAAGGCCTAAGCTCACCTTTAGATTAGGGTTTTGAATAATCTAGAAAATAGTAAATAAGAAGAAACTATGTGAAGACACAAACTTCCGTAGCAGACCAAATAACAGAGACATATCGGTGGACAAAAATAAATTCAAACAAATGCATTCGTCGTCAACTTACTAATATACAATCCTCCAGATTCCTGGCCGGGCTCCAATGGAACATGCCCGTGGAGTCGTATTTCATTTCAGTCTTTTCAAAGTCGAAATCCTTCGACTGGTCGTCAGCCAGGCCGGCGGGAAGGCTGACGCCATTGCTGTTCTGATTGCCGCCGCTACTTCTGCTTGTAGGCCTGCGTAGAACAATACAATCATTTAATAAAAGTACATCGAGTGAGTTGTCCGCATGACTGTACAATGTACATGGTGGTGCTTTTCGCAGTTTTAACATTTCTAACTTGAAGATTTATTAGTTTTATTTTACTGCTAATTAAGTGATCTATGTATTTGATGTCCAATTTATAAAACTTCTATTTAGGATCTAGAAGGCATTCAGAAATAAAATAAAAGTCTCGTCTCGTCTAATAAAAAGTGAAATACTTAGAAACTTCGTTGATATTGAACTGATGATTATTTTGATAATCCCATTATTGATATTGAGATATTTTAGAGGATAAATAAATAAATTTAGAAGTGTTCAGTAACGTAGGTATAATAGAAGATCTGCGTGCAAGTTTCTGATAAAGTTCAATAAAACCAGAAGTTTTTCTTTGTAAAATAATACGTAACTTTTAACTACGTACAAGGTGTAGAGTAGACACTGGAAAAAAGTGTGCACATAAGAAACATGCTACTGATGAACATATCTCACCATCTAATAGATAAAATAAAATTTCGAACTACAATTTTGTGAAGTTGAGAAGTTGAAGTGCAACAAACACTTAATTACCACAAATACCTTGAAACATCTTCACAAATCTATTTACAAACGCGGCAAGCATACAATCTATCTACCATTAATTTTTCACTATATGCCATTCTCAATATAAAACAATATAAAAATATGCAATGACAACGATATCATTACATGGGTTGCTCAATCTACTGATATAAATAATATCTAGCAGTAATTATAAATATTGAATTACATGAGCTTTTTCACTTCGTAGGCAAGATGGTACGCCTGATAGTTCGTATCTTGCTCCGGTGGATTCCTGTAACACAGGGCCAAAGATCCGTTTCCAAACCAATCCCAATTTTTTCAAATGTAACGAAGTCGGAAATAATCAGACTGAGAATAGAACTAAATGTGCAGCAAAAAATAAAATGTGGAATACTAGTTTGAGCCGTGCGATGTGCCGCCCAAAAGAAAACGTGACGACAAACATTGAAGGCTGACACAGACCTTGTTCTAATTAAGCCACAATTTTAGAAATACAGCAACATTTAGTTTCAGAAATCATATTTTTTCTCTTACACGATTTTTATTCTTATTTATGCAAGTCATTTGTCATGACGTTACTGTTTATTTTAAAACTATCAATACTGGCACTTTAACTGTGGATTATAATTTAGAATCTTTAAATTGGATGACTTACGTATCCGGTGGTGCTCTATTGACGTTAGGCTTCACTTTGTTGACTTGTCTCGTTGTCGTAGTGTTGATGAGCTGGTTCGCCATCGGAGACAGAAGGGCGGTCGACGTGCGATGATTTCTATTACCCATTACTGAAAATCCATCGAAAGATCATGAGTATGAGTATAACATGCGGAAGCAAATAAAAGCCTCTAAAATGTCAACTTACAACTAATGTCTTCACCTCTTTCCCGTGCAATTTCACCTGTAAATGATAAAGCGTATGTAGTGCTCAATGTTATGCAAATTAAATAAACGTTTCGAGATTCAGTAGATGGATGTTATCCAAGATGACCGATTTTATATAAGTTTGATTCCAGAGTTATTTACTAGAGTTATTTTAGACTTGTTTTATGAACAGTTCGGTATTCGTCTAATAGGGACTTAGTGACATTTTTGTTTAATTCACGAGATATAATGAAGGGTAATTAAGTTCACATTGGAAACCATTTAGTTAAAACCAAACTACAACTGACAAAAGCAGATTATTTAGAGAAAATGCATTCAACGGACACATCGGTTTAAAACAGTGTGTTGCAATACCATGAGACGGAGTAGACAAGGGTAGAATGACGATAACAATACAAACCATAATGATAAACAAAATGTCCGCATAAGAGTTAACCAAGAAGCACAGGTCGATGGGAATTGCAAATATGGCACTTGTATCGTTAAAACAGTTAACTAACCAAAGGCCGGTGCAAAGGAACGATAAACTTAAAATGACTGTAGCGTGTTGTAATTGTTCCCAAAGTTCGGAGCATTTAACCGCTCCTTTCCAAAGCTTGCCCAGAGTTTTTTAAATGTGAAACTACATTTTAGCCGGGGTCATGCCTGATCAAGCGATTCGTTTGTCATGACAATTTTGAAAGGTGGTTGTCACCGCATAGGGTCCTAATCCTAACAGTGCGCGCTACTAAATGCGTGACAAAGCGTCTAAGTGCGGGACAGTGGCACTGTGGCTGACTGAACATTGTCGCTGCTTAAATGTGGAAGGTGTGGGCCAATGATGAAGTAGTAAAAAAATAAAAATAAAAAACCACTCAGTCCTGAGTCTGAGATGTACCTCGAACATGGACCTTCTTGGGCAACTCCGGCGGTGTGAAGGTGGGGGGAGGGTGGTGGTCATCTGCAAAACATTAGCACACGTTCGCATTCCGAAACACCACTCAATAGATACCAACACCTAGAATTGCAATCTATGATAGACACTGTTATTTATAAAAACTGTATTGCAATGTTTTATTTTTTGGCAACTTGGCTTGGATTTGCGCTTTAGCTTAACACTTGATATGAAGCTTAGTTTGGTGGACAACTGTAGTTGCCTTTTAGATTCGAAAATGCGAATATTAAGCTAAGGCACAGCTCAGCCTTTACAATATTTATTTACACAACAGAATATTCACAGTAATTAATACTTATTAGTCTACTGATTAATATATTAATACATTCACATGCAACATACAGAAACGGAACACACTCAGAAAAAGAACAAAACACTACCTATTAGACAAGCTTCAGTGCTCTAACTAAAGAATAAACTACTTCTGTAGCTGATTTATCTGATGATCTTTATTAACCCTACAGGTGAATCTGAGGCTATCTCTAAAGGAGATGAGTTAATGACAATGGAATATAAAAATATAAAACATGATTAGCGTTACAACGGTTGATCGGATATGATTGATAAGAAAAATTAAGCTGCGACGATAATTACGAGGGTTTGGAGCAAAATAATGATTTCGTACCATACGTTATAATCAACGCGGGGTCGCTTGCTGTAGTGCTTACTCACGACGATTCTATAAAGGCCGGGGTCCATCTAACTAATTGAAACATTCCCTAAATAGGAGACAATTATTCTGACAAAAAATATCAGTTCGTAAAATTATCTCATTTGAAAGCATAAATATACATTTTTACACTTAACTCCAACAAAAACTATTACTCCACAACATCAATATCAAAGGGACTAACTCGATGCAAGAATTAAGGGGTCCAAAGAATATCCTAATAAATATTCAGATTGTTTTACAGTAATAGACAACACCGATAAATTAAATGACATCACAACAATGTCCTCGATATAATTCAGCTAAGAGAGAGGCAAACATCTAGTTGCATATAAAACTGTAATGCACATCGAGTAACGAATCAGACAAGACATTGACGACATAAGACACGGTTTCTAACAGTGGCCGGTTGGCACAAGGCTGTCGAGATCTGGAGCCTCATCCTAGTACATGAACATCACATCGACACTGACACTGATCCGAATACACATGGGGTACGTACTTGCCCTGCCAACCATCTGCACAGCGCGTACACCCTTCCTGAACGTAGCCACTAAACCGGGAAACAATAGATTTAAAGCAATTTGTTATAACAACAATCTAATTTAGTCTTTCACCTTTATTAACCAACTGGGAAATCACAGATACAGTTCGCAAATCATAGTATTATGCAGACAGAGATGCAAAGCGGAGGTTGAGTCCTCTTGAATTGTAATAGATAGACAATGGTCACGATTTTTATACTCTAGGCTCTTATCTGTCGCATTTGCCTAATCTCGTAGCCTTAAAGGCTTCGGCACACCAGCAGCAAGGTCGGTGGCGGAGCGCGTGTCAAATTCAAAACACTGTGAAGCATATAACAAGCACCAAGCGAGCGGAGTAGGTTCGAAAGCAGATCCGCACGTTTGTATCATTTTGGCAGCTTATTGATCATATATTAATAACATTGAAAACTGCACAGCTCCCGACTCCCCGGTGATGTGCCGAAGCATTTCGAGTACTTCACTCTTCTCGAAAAACTATTGAATGGGTTTCAGATAAAGGCGACGAGGTCAGGTTTTGTAAAAATTTAGGGTAACCGAAATTGCCGTATGTTGGATATGTGCTAGGTGTAATGTCTTTAAGTACTGAGGGAGCTGCCTGGCTAGGAACATTCTCTAACAAGCGACTCTGTAACAAAACTGTGATCGCTGGCTTTGCTGCACTAGACTAAATCTGCGTGTATCGATTGTTCGTGGTGAATTAGCTGGTACGGTTGTAGCTCAAGAGTAATTAACGCAGGAATCAGAGCAATGGTTAGTCGATGCAAACAAACTAAACGTGTTGTGAGGTACGTTATTATAAATGAGCTCTATGAGGCTCCGTACCGTCGGGGAAACTTCGATACGTATTAAGACTCTGTTTCACCATTCCAGTCTGCATCATCATCATTCCGACATCTGTAAAAATCCAAACACTGACACACGGATGTATGTACGGGTACGCTCCTATTGCTGACCTGATAAGAGGCTACCCGTGGATAGAATCAAATTGTTGGTAGCCGACTCAATTAAATGTCAAGCGAAATTTCTAAATTATGGATGAACCTATTTGTGAAGATACGGTGGAGATCTCATGTGTTTTACTTGGACGACATAATGTGAATGTTGAATGTCATGAATTTTTGCCAATAATTTGATTCTCCCGAGAGCATTTCCGAGTCTATTGATGAAGATGGGTGGTTTGAGTGCGACAACGTTTTAGTTTCCTTTGACTTGTGTTAGTTACTGTCATTAGCACAGACTAAAGCGTGGGAACTGTTCTATAAAGTCTTTATGTTCCCAAAGCGCACTCTAATGGGCGTCCCCGTTTTGCGATTTTCCTCACTCTCATGTTCTGAGACATGCTTTAATGGATTTACATTTTGTGATAAAACATAACAATGTAGGTGTTCTCGAAAACAATAGTGGCGGTGCAGTTTTTGAATTTTGCGATATTTATATAGTCTACTAAATATTTCATACATGCATCTTAAGGTCTGTGCTGGGCTATGAAGTGCATCATATCATTTCTACAACAGATTTTATCTGTTCTAGGTATTCTATCGCACCAGGGTGTTGAATTTAGGCTTCAATTACGTAATATTGTGTCGCTGAATGTATTTTTTATCTAAACTTATACCAATAGTTCAATTACAAATGTTATATGATGCACTAAATCCTCAATTATATCCATATACTCATATACGTAAATATATAGAATAGAGCGAGATATATTTCATAAGGCACAGAAAGATGGTGAGATTCATAGTGCTTTTGATCGTTGCAGTATAGACGAGCGAGCGGACATACACAATGATCGCTATAGGGTGTAAACGAGCACGGGTCAAGAGAATGCCTTGCAGTCGATCCAGTCTGTGAGGTATAAGGACGCAACACCACTAAAGCAACTCAAATTATAGACACGAAAATAAATATCGGAAAACGTCAATTTGTGAGGTTAGGCGTGGTGCAAGTTACCTAGGTCGGCTCCAAGCTTCCGCTGGTGGGCGGTCACTAAAAGTTTAGCCGAATAATTCTCCATTAATGTCTCACAAAATATAAAAATAGGTTACTACAAGTGTGACGTCGATAACAAGAGAGTTGTTGCTGTGTCGATGTGTTCTTATGATACAGTGTAGGGATGTGACACGATGTATTGTATTCAGAGGACAACAGTGTAATTGAGTTACTCGTACTTATAGGTATACACAGCCCATAGAACAACAAACAACAACATACCAAATCTCCAGAAATAATGTCACAGAATAATATTGTAAGTTTAAAATTATCACGTTAAATCCATTTTGTATTGATAGATTAACTTTTGACAGCGGTAATTTCTTGACAAAAGCAATAAAATGATCTTACAGTTTTTGCATTTGCATTTCTTGATCATCGTTTCGTCCTTGATGTCTTCGTGACACGCCTTGCAGTACAACCATGCTCTGTAATTAAATTGTTACTTACTTAATAATTTTCGTACTTTGAGACCATTTGTTGCAATAAGTTAGATACTTGTGAATTCATCATCAACAATATTTAAAATCAATTTCGAACTGAAATTCATCCAGAAATTTTTGGTGAAAATCGTTATTCAAATAAATGCTACTGAATTTTTCGTGATTGCCAAAAGGTTCTATTCCTGAAATGAATCACAGGCTTCTTCGATAAACCTCTACAATCGTCTTGCCTATTCCATTAGCAAATGATATTATGTCCTCACCTCTTGACTTCGTCCGCTGACTGCGCAATGAAGAATCCCTGCGTGTTCGCGTGTATCTTTGCACTCCGAGGGTTGATCGATATCTTGCTGTCAGCGCCCTCTTCCCCCTTGATCTCAATCGCCAGAAGCAGTAGTTTTAACTTCGTAAAGCACAATCTGAGAACATAGAGATCTGTGTCAAAATCTGCCAGATTTGATACTATTTTTCTAACTACGAGATTTGTTGTAAAGATTTTAATTGTGTTTAAGATATGAAAATATTTAAAATACTGAGTGATGTCTCATTCAATCATGTGATAATAGTAAATGGGATGTGGAGTTGTGAATTGATTTAGTACCTAAGTATTTTCCTGATTATAAAATTCATGTGCTACGATCTAAACTAATTGTGTTTTGTCATGTATTGTAGAGTAATCATGAAATAATTTAGATTATGCGACAGAAGAAATAAGCAGATATCTATCAACAGAGCGAACATAGGTGCAGCTATATACATTTAAATTGTGCTTTTCTTATACATCCAGCAAAGACATCGGTACATTACTCACCTCACCTCACCTCATCATTTGTATAATTTTGTCTGAATTTAGTCGATTCGCGATGTCTTCGCGTTAATGCATGCATAAATTATATTAACAAATCGTGCAAACCTATTAAACCATAGTTAAATACTGCACTGAACATATCAGTCAACTATGCAGTTACGCAGGATGTACCTATTGTAAGTTTGACAGGTTATCGTCCTGACAGGTGTAAAACATTTCCAAATTGTAAAGAAACAATATCAGATGCTCTACCCAAAACGGAAACCTTGTTAGAGTCAGGATGTTGAATAATCTAACTACCAAATTGAATAATTACCCATTCAACATGCACAATCTAGCCTGGAAATTAGAAAACCTTGCATTAAAGAAGACAACCTACAAGTCAGTGATCAGAGGGGGGAGGTTAGTGCACATAAAATTAGCGAGGGTTTGCACACAGATCTACGGTGCAACTAGTGCGAAGGTGCAGGCGGAATCTGGGCCTCTAGACCGCTGACAAAATGGCAGCTTAGTGGCAAAGACGGCCCACTTTAGGCAATAATTTTGAGGTTAGGGGAATCACGACTTGACTATTTGTTGTAGAAATTGATGTAATTTCTAATCATATGAATGATATAGGTATTAATCGAAGGGAAATGGATAACAGAATCATTATTACTGGATCTGAAGTGGGTCGCCACTGTCACGCCACTGTCATTGAGTCGCCATCTTGTTAGAAACTGGCCACGAAGGATAAGGGGGGAGAGGGGGCGGTCTTACTCGCTCGCTTGGGGGAAGCTCATTCCCGTGAATGAGGTCGATAGCGTCTCCGTGTACATCTCGCAGCCCGTACCTTGGAGGTAATCGTTCTGCCAAGCTTGAGTGTCGGGGGACTGTAATCAACCAATAGGAGACGCTCACGCACATGCCATGTTAGTCACAGCCGAGACGGTTCACTCGATGAATCTGACTACCCTACCGGGTAATTTGTGATTGTGCATATACTTTGATGTTGTAATTTATTAATGATTTTTATTTTATTACATACCGCTATATTAGAGATTAGCGATTGTTATTAGTGACAAACCTCTGACTCATGTCATGATATTTTGTATGATACATTCATTTATTTGCTTACAACAGTTATTTGTTTAGAGAACCTGGAGTTTTGTTACCCAACTAAAAACAGGGGATCTACCAAGTTATTCAGTGCAGTACGGTATCGACACAACGACAATCGACTCGTGACGACACGAAACACCGAGATTTGTAAAATCACATAAACGTAAGCTTGCAAAGGAAACACCAAGGAACACTAAAGAACAGAAGCCATGTGATTATTCGGGATCGAGTTAGTGGCGCTGGTCCGCACGCCGATACTTTGGATTCAGCCATGGAATGTACAGTTTGGAGCAGGCTCGCCGGGCGACATTGTACAGTGTTGGTGATGTTATTGCCACGACATTGTCGCGGCACTGCAAGCGTCTGGGGCGCATCGCACTTACTCAGCTGCCAGTTTGAACGGCAATCCGACAAACGTCGTGCTTAACATCTGGGTGTACATCTCCATGCCCGTCCCGCGCATGTAGTCATTAGTCCATATAGCCATCTCTTGGGACTGTGGAAATTTCGCATAACAAACGTTATATTAGGTACTCTGCCTGAGTACTTTCGAGGTATGCGACTTACTTGAGCTTTAGATAGTCGCCAATCCAATTGGTTTTTCTTTAATTCTTTAGTTTGCAACTTCGAGCGTACTCGGGTCTTCAAGATCAAGACTATTCTGAAGACATTTTCCTTTCAGGATTTTATAGTGACTAGATATTAGAAAGCAACTGACCGTTTTGAAGCTCCTCATGGCGAACAGATTGGCCATCATGGTGGAGAACCCTGGGGCGAGGCAGCTCTGTGCGATGAAGCCCAGCTTCAGCTCAGCGAGACAAATTACGTCATCGCCCTGCTTCCAGTCCCAAGATGGAATGTTTAGAAGATAGGCCTGGAATAGTTACAAACACCATGTCGTCTATACATGCAAACTTGGGAAAAACACACAGTATCCAGGATACTAATTTAGATGATTATTGTAAGGGAATGCTTGAATTTTAATGGGTAAAAGGGAATGTAAACATTGCAATAATAAGCAACATCTAGTGAAACAATATGCAACGAGTAGTTTCCCTTACCTTATTATGGTACTGCATCAACTGAATAATGACTCTTATATCATCGGAGTAGTTCTTGATGGAAATCACCCTCATGATGTTGGCGGCATCTTCAGCATCAGGATCCTGGCAATATTTGTTAGCCAACACCAGACACGCATCTGCTTCGTGAACCTGAGCATTTAAAAAATAATATAATGAGGGTAGAAAAAACTGCTAGGAGGAAATAACGAAAGGCAATGAGAATTTATTGAAATTCTAGAAAATACTGCTGTACGTATACTGAATTTAAGTTATTATTTAAGAAAGGGTTTACTTATGTTAAACTAGATTATGTAGATAAATCTTAAACATTTAAACCAATTCATACACTAGAATATAGAACCATGCAAGATCGTAGTTAGATAGAAATCACAATAGGATTACAGAAAGTCACGAAAAGTGTTAGTGGGTGTCCAAGTGCAAAGACCTTCGTGACATTCAAGAATAAGCAGTAGGTGTAATAGATGAAGAATGTTATTATTTGTGCCAAGCCACATAATTTACTTCTAGTCCATTCCAAGCCATGCAGACTACAAAAAAAACTTACCGTCAACAATCAACTAAATCCACAATCGACAACTGCACTTGCAACTACTGAACAAGGTTAATTTTGAAATTGAAATCCTTTCTCGGGCAGCCATTAATGCCAATGTTAATAATTACCACTGATTGTTAATTTGGATTCAAGTCAGCGATATCGATTGCTTAGGAGAGAACACACGGGCCAGCATCGCACACAACAGCGAGTATCGACGCAGACGCACCCCGCTGGGCCTGAGGGGCGGGCGCGGGCGCGGGCGACCGACGACAACACACACTTGCATCCAGCTCGGTGGACCACATCTACTTGCCATACCACAAACCGGGAGCACGCACAATGAAAGGATCACATTAGCGGTTAGGCAATAGAAGGGAACAGACGCCGCTCCAACATGTGAACCTTCGTCTCGGATGAGAGGTTAGTTGTGAACGAGCATCGCTCTACGTCTAGATTGAAAGGACAGTCTGTACAGCTGCAAACCGACACCACGCCCAAAGTAACATCCTCGTGTGTGCAGTGCTACTTACTTTTACCCTCTGAAGGTCGATTGGATTCATAATGGTGCCTTGAAAGAATTCCACAGTGGTAAAGTGTCTCTTGAACAGGCCTTCGAGCTCCAAGTCAGGCGGTTTCCTGTCATCAACGCTCAGTTAACATAATGCCTCTATAGGGGGACAGTCCACCGCCAGTCGTGGGCCGGCCTTACCATGCACTCTATGTAGTACCAAAATATGCAGTTGTGGGGTGGAACCGCTGCGCCTGCCCACGCCCTCGCGCGCGCTGCTGCAGTGAGGGCGGGCAGCGGCGCAACGGCTCAGCACCGTGATAAAGCAATGATTGCATCAAAAGAATCACAAGATAAAGTTACCAAAGTGTCAAAATCCTACTGTGACTATGAACAGCATCATTGTTACGGAAGAAAAGGACGGTTGTATGCACATAATACAAATAAAAAATACTGGTTCACGTTGACGCGTCCCAATGATTAATGGCCGTGCGATAATCTAATGCCTGCTCTATTCGGTCTTACTCTAACCTTGACTCTCTCAAGGTCGACGGCATTCATCATTGTACCCTGAAAAAACTCGACGGTGGTGTAGTGACGCTTCAGTAGACCCTCCAGCTCAAGGTCAGGCTCTTTTCTGAAAGCGTCGTCGTCAGACATGATTCGTCGCAAGTCGCCACACATGAGACACGCGCCCACCAAGCGTTGTATGGCAATGACACACTTTGGAATTTGTTGTGCTATTTAAATATTAAACTATCACGCAGATTTGAGTAGTTACTCGACTACGCGCATCAATATATTCTATCCTTTCATGATCGTTACATGTTTTGGGCGTATTAACTATATTTATTACAGCTATATAAATATTTGTTATACTGACCTGTGTAAAAAAACAACTTCGACGTCTACATCCTCTCTGTCTTCGTGTAGGAAGTCTTTTAAAAAATGGCTTACTGATTCGTATGTTATATGTCCACATACAACTATGTGCCTGAAAATGTACAGAATTATTATAGAAATCATAGTTCGAATGCATAATTGCCACTACAAAGAAACTGAAGAAGCTTCTGTAAGCATAGAATTTTCAAAATTTGCTGATATATTAATTGGCTGATTTAAAAATTGCCATGGCCAAGTAAAAGGTAAGGGTAGGCAGATATTCTTAGAACATCTAAAGCAGTGCTTTTATTTCAAAATCGCATTTAGCATCTGCAAATGTTAGCAAATCTTTAAAAAAACTTGTCTTCAAAAAACCTTAAATTACAAAGACGGAAGAATAGCAATTTTGGTTTAGTTTTCTGTAACGCCTGGAGACCAAAACACATTTTTACACAACAACAAGACAACACGTTATAACAGATAATGGTCTTCACAGGGTTATACAAAACAGGTGACAAAAGCATGATCAAACTACAAAACACCCATAGCAATGTCCATATTGGAATGTTCTAAAAATTCTCTATCTCTACTGCAATCCTTGGTTAGTTATCCCCCAACAAATTACAAACGTCTTAATAAGTAAGTAAGTATATGAACCAATACACACATTGCCTTCAGTTACATTTAGAAGATTTGTTCATTGTCTGCAGTTGGCCTTTATTAAAACTAATTCAATGCTATAAAGGGAAGAGCCAGATTCTACCTCTAGAAAGGAGCGAACAAATCAACTAAAGGGCTCAGTTTCGTCCAGGAATTTTGTGTAAACTTCTAACTACCACACAAAAAATACCAAACCAAAGGATAGACAAAGAAAAGAAGTCACAACATGAAAGGTATCGCGGGGATCGAATATATGTAGGGAAGGATGTGTGACACTTGCAATGACAAAATACAAACAGAAAATGTCAAATTATATACAATTTGTTTGTATTTAGCGCACATAATCGGCTGTAATTTAAACTGTAAAGTATAGTTTTGTTTTCATTGCAAGAGTGTAAGGGAATATAAATGGTGCCATGAATAGGGATGTATGAAAGAGTTCCAGTAAATGATGTCATGTCATTGAAGCAGGGGCTAGATTTGATGGTAAACATTTTACAAAACAAGTCTCTCTTGTGTCTTCTGTGTTCGGGGCTTTGGTTCAAAATTCTTTTGAAGTTCAACTCAAAGATATAGAAGGAAACGAAATGGATTACTGTGAGGAAGTGTTGCAATGCATACAGTTACAGACAGACAGTCGACGATAGTGTAAAAATATCATATTAGGGGTTAGTTCTGTTACCGGAGACAAAAAAACAACTTAAGTTCTTAAAAGTAGAAAAGGAAATCGAAATTCAGTGGAGAAAGAAAAATAAACCCAAACTGTAGGCACAACTATTAGATCATGCATACTATCCAACTAAGGTGTGGCCAAGGAACTGATTTAAATTGTATTACTCATAGAAAACGTCTACCTTGTATTTACGATTGCAGAAACATCAAAGATGTCCAAATTAAACTCAAATTCTATACTGTAATGATTCGTGTTGCGCTGCTTGGATGATTCGAATATGTAATAAAAGATGGTAAGTCGATAGCTAAACTAATTTATTTGCGTTATAAAAGTCCTCAATGCACACAGCCTTGCCACGCTCTCTATGTTTACGTTACATTTAAACTAATAATGAACCGGGGGTCGTTCGGTAAATATTGTAAAAGAGTAGGAGGGTCAAAAGTACAGAGTAACGGTAACGTGCAGGCAGTCAGAGCAGTAGGAGGAGACAGAACAGAGCGGGGCACTCACACTATCGGGCAGGGAGCGGCCCCGAGCGCCGCCGCTGCTGCGCGGGCGCAACGCTCGGGGGAGCTGTCGACACGAGCGACTCCACAACCAACACACTACAGTACCAGTCAACATTTAAACTCTCCGTAACTAAGCTTTACTTTAACATTCCTTAAGTACTTAATACAACTAACAGAACATAATCATGATACCTATTATCTCGAGCGAGTAACACTAGCCACTATCTGCTGTTCACTATTACAACTGAACTCAAATTTAATAGAAAATTTTACAATCAGTCAATATCGATTCATAAAAACAAAGACAAGTCGCGGGACGAGTGAGTCCCGTCCCGCCAAAGATAAGTGAGAACACAGAAGCGTGCTAAGAGAGGAAAGGAAGATAGATTTCACAACACGGAACACATTCACGGACTGAGTGAAGACTGCGGCTCACCTGCGTCCCCGCTCATTCTTGAGGGTGCCGCCATACTTGGGTCTAGTGCCGATTAAGTCAATTATCTCTGGGATACAACTGGCAAATATCGCCTAAACGCCGACAGACAAAACAAGACATACACATTCAAGTCGACCGGTGAGTGTAGGACCGCGGCGGAAGCGGGCCGACAGCCGCCACCACTGATCACAGAACCAGCTCGGCTGGCGATAGCGGGGGCAGCGGGCGGCCCGCTTCCGACAGCTCCCCCTGCGCCCACAGACGCAGTGGCGGTCGACGGGCGGTCGCGGTTGCGGTTAGTCATCAGCAATCAATCAATCATCGGTTATCATTCGGTCGGATGCTCATGGGAGCTCGGGCGGGAGTCGGGAGGGCGAGTGGCGACGCGGGGCGGGGCGGCGGCGCGGGCACTGGCTGTGTGTGACCTCGGGACTCGGCAGGTGCCAGAGCTAGCACTACAGCGTGGCGACAGGCATCGTGTGCAAGCGAACAAACCAAACACTACGTTCATCGACAGCATTACAAAACTTTACATCGGCTCTCTCCAGATCTAGTCTCGTTAGAAGGATTAAAAAGCTTAATGGTATCTCGAGTAAAATTTACGAAAAAAGGCATGTAGTAGTGCGTCGGTCGGCCGCGCGCCTGTCTCTCGTGTGCGGGGAGAGGGGCGCGGCCGCCGGGAGCTAACTCTTCGAGCATGCGCCACGGCACCGAGAGACCGATTCTAGTGAAGGATTAATAAATTTCATTAGCAAACTCCGCATTCACTCAACCAAGTCAGATCGAAACCGTGAGAGGTAAGAAGGCAGGAAGCCGTGAGGAGCGGGGGCGTGAGAGAGCAGGGTACCTGCGGCGGACGTCCTTGCTGTACCGGCCGCCGTACTTGTTCCGCTGCGCCGCCAGCTCCGTGATCTCGGGGATCCAGCTGGCGAACACAGCCTACACACAGCAAACACCGCCCTTAGTGAGTCGCCCTCGCCCCGCCCTTCCCGCGCCCCGACCGGCGCCCCGCCCCGCCCCGGCCAAGAACCCTCGCGCTCGCACAAGCCTGTGTGAGTGTCGTCTGTCTGCGTGGTGGCTGGTGGCTGTGGGTGTGACTGTGGAGGTGCAGGACGGGTGCCGTGCCGAGCTACGTTGCGACGGGAGCTAATGGACGTGACGGGACTCGTGAACGGGTGCATGCAAAGCCTGGATACATACGCTAACTAATCAATGAACTGAACTTAAAAAGAAATCTTTATGCCGGAACCGAAACTAGGAAGATCAAAATGGACTTTCGATATAGACGCTTGGTAGTACGCGTGCACGGGTCGAGCTTGGCGGCCGGCGGTGCGGGCCGCGCCTCGGTCTGACTCTACCAGAGTTCGGCTCGGGAGCGCGGACGCAGGTAGCGCCAGACCGACAGTACGCCCTCTGTCGGCCGGCCAGCGCGGCGGGTACACGCGAGTAGATAACACAATACATCTGACGGCACTGAGCAAGCTTCTGCATAGGTGATGGATATCACATCGTCTGAGGGCTCGGGTGATTCAGTCCGCAACCGGCGCCTGGGAGTCGCCACTCTCCGCGCGCCGCGGAGTGAATCTCCCTCGCTCTCGTCGGTCATTCTAAATATCAAACTGATACCTTTTTCCATGTTCACGCTTCAGCTCGCCACTGTACTTGGACCTACTTCCTACCAGCTCTATAATTTCAGGAATGCTACTAGCGAACATTGCCTGCAACAGACCATGGTGTCGATATCGGATACCGGCTCACGAGAACCATCGCGTGGTGCACGACAATGTCCACCTCGAGTCACCGTATAACTAAGATGATATAAAATCGTAAGTGTCGCCGATAGCGGAGTCAAATTAAAATAAAAGGTGTGTGTGTCTACCGGTGAGGTGAGCAACTGAACACAGCCAGGCACAGGTGCGACATGCAGAGATCGCGAGGTGGGGTGGGGTGGGGGACGCGGCGCGGGAGCTCGGCGGGCCCAGCCACCGGCGCGCGCGGCACCGGTCGCCTGCACTCCGGTGGAGATCGACTGATCGTCGCAGACGGTACGACTCCCCCCCATTTTACACATCCTCAGTATACGTAAGCGCAGGAGAGATCATCTTCCGGCAGCATAGTCGTAGATAAGTATCACATAACAAAGCAAAAGTAAAACAAAATACACCCATGCACTTGAAATGATCGTCGAAGAAGCTCGATTCGTCTTTGATAGAAATATAGATATTCTGTTGATTGAAGCACTGGAAGTTAGAAAGATAGCACAGTGATGGCAACATACACAGATGCGTAGCCCAAGCCGACCTCAGGGCGAGTGGCGGCTGCCACGACATAATCCACAATAATAAAATCACAGTAGCTCAGAATCATGCTCACTATAGTGGTGATCTATCAGGCTTACAACCATTCAACGAGCTGTGCACTTAGAATAATAAATAAGATTTCGCTAACGAGTAGAATGCAATGTTTACGTATGTAGGTATCCTAGATTACCTAGTTTAGTATTTCCTTTTGCTTTGTTATAGTTAGCTTACTAATGCAAGGAATCGCAAGCGTGGAGATTTGCGACTAAATAGCCGGCAACTACGTATCTTTAGTGTAGGCAACATAATTAATGTTGTACATACATGGGCTTCGAAGTACAAAATATTGTAGAAAATGTTAAGTCTTGCCTCTCCTTGCAAAGATGAAACTTTAATATCATTGTCAAAAAGGTTTTTAATTATTTGATTAGAGTTATCTTAGTAATAAATGAAAATGAAACTTACCAAGCCGACGAGGAGAAAAAAAACCAAAAAGGTTCTGCCAAGTACAGTGTGACAGAAAACGTCACCGTAACCTACTGTCGACATGGTTACTATGAGGAAGTACACACAAGTCCAGTATGAGAGTTGCTGCGCATTCTCAAACTCTAGTGGATCGCCTGAGTTTTCCAACTGAAAAATTATAAAATAGGTTTTAGATCTAAAGTAAGGTTATTTACAAGTAATAATTGAAAAAGGTGTTACTGTATGTACGGGTGCAACGATTTATTATAATTTCAAGCCTCCAGGTTTATTATTCTGGATTCAATTACACACCTGTAACATTTCCTATTGAAATTTTTCATGTTGAATGCAGAATACGTAATAATGAATAACCGTAAAATTTCTCGGGTACTCTACACTCTGGCTGGATAAATGTTTTTGATAATTATAAAATGTGTATTCTTACCAAATGAATTATGCCGGCGGCGGTCAACCATACCGATATAAATATAGAAACTAATTGCGCCAACCGAATTGAGCTCGACGTCTTTAATATATTGAGGTACTGCAAAATATCAGGCACGGTCATTAAGCGTAGAGCTCTTAGAAACCTTAGCCCTGAAATAAAAAATATAATTAGCATATACAGATAAGCACACACTTCAAAACAAATATTCACTATGGTTAATAAACGTAAGTGCAAATGCAAATGGATGCATGGATTAGATCTTACCTATCCACGTTCTATCCAGGTATATTGATACAAAGGATGGGGGTATCGTGAAATAATCTACAAATGAATACATCTCGAGCATGAACCACAGTTTGTCACTAGCTGCTATAAACTGAAACAGAAAAAAGACCATTGGTATCGAAAATAAGAGTACTTAACTTGAATAATTTTCAAGTTTTATTCTCTAAAAAGTAAAAGTATACTCAACATAACTTCAGGCCTTTTACTATTAGGAGTGGAAGAGGCACAATTTTGCCTACATTTTACCAGATATTCAATACTGAGCGTGAGGGGACTGGCCCATCGCCGCAGCTATGGAGATTAAAGGTTTCTTCAAGATGTTTTCTATAACTTCCGTAAAATGTTATGTTCAATAACTATCTCATTGGTATATAGTCAGCATCGGAAGCGAACCAAATAATTCGATTAATCTACATTGTACTTACTCGTATAAAAAAGTAGACCATAAAAAATATGTTAAAGGCAAGGTCGATCTGCTGGGTAAGATTTTCACTCCAATTCTGGCATTGCTCCACCTCATCACTGAAAATATGATTACAAGTACTGTAGACTAGTAGGTACCTAATTATTGATGAAACACTCATTGAATAGGTGTTCAGTGTTCCAATTAAATATAGAAAGTAAAAAGTATTTTCTTACCTGGACGCGTCAATGAAGTAGATGATAAGCGATGCTATACTAAGGATGAAGACCAGCACTACCTGAAATAGATAGAAGAGTCTTTGTTAGAAATGTAACTGGATTGGAAACAGACACACTAAAGACGCATACTGAAAAGGTCAGAGTAGTAGTAATATTAAGTGTCCAATAAAACGTAGAGACAATAACGAGTAATGGAATAGTGCACATTAAAATTAATTCCACACATTTAACTTTATGATATCATCATTGAGGAGATCTTCTAACACGTCATATCTCTCCCCTTCAGTGTTGTTCCTTTTATTTGGAATGTTCCTTTTATAATGACGCTTTTAAACTTTTTTTTTTGAAATCCTAATTTACCATCCTCCAGTTTATTTTTTAAGGTAGTTAGAGTCAATAACTAAGCGTAAATCAGTCTTCGTAGGGTCAACGTTTGCATCGACATATTGGATTTACATAACGTCAGAAGGAAAAGGCCGCAGCAACAGCAAGGCTAATCTAGTTTGCTGATCCAATTAGTACCATCCTCGAGAAAAACAAGGCCAAGTGGCCTTGATAGGGTGCTGGCTTTGGCTATAATTATTATCTAATGTCTATTTGTGGCTATTGTTTTGCCTATCAACAAATCTTAGACCCTGAATGTAAAAATAATTAAACACCACCACGTATTTAAGATTATTTAAATTTGGCAAACTCTTTAGATGGCACACACGTGAATCGAAAGTCATTCATTATACCTGGTTCGTAGTTTTTAGTTAGCACCTGGTAGGTAGGCAGGTATGCACATTTTTTTGACCTGCTTTTTCAGGTAGGTACTACCTATAAATTAAATCTTTCAGCCTTCAGCAGCAACAGGTCTTTATTATTGTAGTGTGCATTTTTAATGAGACCTAGATTTTTCTTTTGCTTACGGTATTATAATAGGTACTAAGCACTTGTTGCAGGAATACCTAGAAAATGCCGTTGTCCTAGTTTCTGTAGGACTACTGTATTGCGGCAAAATGGAATTGTAAAAGGACTTTATTTACATACATAGCGCAGAGTTTGTTGCGGATGAATGAAGTATGGCTGAAAGAGTTTCGAGTTTCACCTAGTTTATCTTTTTCCTTGTCACCAATATTTTTCCTTCTGGTAGATAAATTAAACGGGTAAGTATACTTCACAAACAAAAACGCCAATGAATTCTAGGAACAAAGGCAGGGTATGGTAGTCATTTGATGTGGAAAGGGTCGGAAAAGGTAAGAAATTGCCAACATGGAGCAACTGTTTCGTGCTTCCCTTTATAGTTTTCGTAAGCTTTATTATGAAGATGCTACGTAGCTTATTTCACTTGCTTTAGAATTAACAGTGCTCCTCAGGGACATTAGTGAATGTCGAGCACCGCTGTGTGAGTTACTGCTCTTCTGGTAGTCGTGGACATCATTCCTACTAATGTAGACACCCTTTATGCGCCCATACTGAAATCGTAAACCAAACTTTCTTTAACCCAATTAATATTAAAGTCACAAATAGAGGAAAGATAATATACAGCACTGTTGTGTAATTAAGCAAACTTTATTTCAGCAGCAGCGCGGAGTGCAGTGAACACTGAAAACTTTCGGCATAAATATCGTGAGCATTGCGAGTTTATGTCATTTTTACGTCCAAGCACGGGAAATAAAACTCGTTTATTCCGATCTCTTTAAATTTGCGACTTCCATAAGATCAGTTCAAGCAGTAGGTACTTAGTTTTAATTTACTCGTATAAATTGATTGACATACCTATGCAAAAACTACTAAGGGTAAGTCAAGAGATTTAAATGTTTTCATAATCACCGAATTTCTCGGAACAACTCAAATATTCATCCATTACATTATGATGGCAACATTTGCAGACTACTGCGTGTTATCTTTAGTGACATATTTGGCTTGTCAATCAAAATACGCAGTGGTGCCCTAATTATCACATATGTTGCCATTATTTAATGTCACGACTTTATAGACAAACTGTAAGTACTACTTCCATACCGGTTGGCGATTAGGGAGGCGACACAAACTAAATTAGCAAACTAATTAAAATTGTGTGTTTGAAAATGGAATCTGAGGCCACTGCGCAAGAGCTAACTACAACTGCATAGTCGTAGTAATGAAATAACATCTATATGACGTACGAATCTTTTAATTAAATTCCATTAAGCAAAAAGAAAAGATGCTCTGAAAGAAAATTTGCAATTGTAGTCCAAGAAACTTGTTTCGAATTCTGAACGTTAGGTTTGTTAAACCTATACAAATTGTTAGATCTGTCTACCAGCATCATCATCAACATCGTGAGGTTTTCCAGGAAACATGTTCAATTTAACAATACTTAAACTGTTTCTTGCCTCTATCAGCTGGTTCATTCATTGGAACTGATCCGGCCTTTGAAGTGTTTAAATTTATCGTTATTTACTTTTACATCAAGGGTTCAGGAATGGGTATAATAATAAGTTGTGAAGCTTTTATGTGGTTGGTTATCTTTCGAAATTCTAGAGTAAAGATCAAACTTACCCAGACATTCATCTCACTCATCGCACCCAGGTAGGAAAATAATACATATCCGGTTTTCTTGAAGCAGTAAGATATGCAAATAAAAACACACTGCATGAAAAGTGTTATTTACAGCTGGATCATTTGTCATAGTCGTGTGGGCATCCTACAGTTGTCGCTATGAAAATAGACTCGTTATTTCAGTTTTCGTATATACATAGGTATTCTATCTTTAGCTATTCCTTAGGAGTAGGAGACTTCTTATATTTTTGAACATATTTTTGATTCTGGATATCAGTACCTGAAAATTGCATTAAGACTGTTTGCTCTGAAAACCGTTAATTATTACCGCAATTAATGACTTCTGCCACCACATCTGCGTATATGGCCTAATCAAAAAGTAATGGTCCAAGACCAAGGTTAACCAGATCGACTCCCTACAATAAACGGTAATTTCCTTTATATTTCAATTAGATACTTACAGTTTTCCCATTTGAAAAAATCGGTTGCATCGTGGAGTTTGTTCATAAGCAGTAATGCATCTTTTCAGAATATGCTATGAATATACATTGCTGATTTGGTATCTAAGTATGCGACTCAGTGATAACATCAAACATTACAAAAATAACGAATGTTTCTACAAGCGTTTCCTATATCTTATGGGCCTATTAGACTACGCTGTCGGCAGGGCCCTGTCTGACTAGCTGTCTCTTTCTAGTCGTTCCATCATGAGTGAGACGTGTATACAAATCGTGCCCTGCCGACAGCGTAATGTAATAGGCTCTTAATAGTAAGTAGTTGCATTTGCATATCGAGTGAATTGGATATGAATATAGAATCAATGCTTAAGTGATTAACTACACAACGAACGCAATTTAATCATCCGAGGAAAAGAGAATTAAGGAAAAGTAATATATAAATAACACTAATAACAATGACATGGTAAAGAAACAAGAAGATTTAGCCAAGAAAACTAAGGAAGAAACAAACTGAAATCCTAAACCAGGAATCACCGAGAAGCAAAATATCCCAAACGTGACTCATTGTGACCACTCAAGATGCAGAAACAGCAGAAGATTTATCCATGTTTATCCAGCCCAGGATAGACCAGGCAGTAGCCAATTCGCCATCAATTTGGTACGGCAAGCGTGGCGCGCGATGTGACATGTTTTATAAATATACCCGATAAATATAGCTAACTCACGTGGAAGTGGCACGATAGAGTAACGCATTTGCTGTAGCATCTAGTACCAGCAAATCATCAAAGTATCATTGCGGTTTCGTAATACTTAGGTACATAAAAGCGCCACATAAGAAACTGAACTTCTTCGGTTGTAAAATCTAAGCCACAAGCAACATACCTATCTACTTCTATTTATTGGAATAATTGAAATCAAACAGGTGTAAACACGTGCCAAGTATAAAACAATGAAATTAATTGAATACCCTCACTAAATAATAAAATAGCTACTCGTATAAAACCAATGTTTGCAGCATCTGAAGCGTTGAAATAAATCCGTTATCGTTATAAAACGATACTAATACAATATGGCTGATAAAAATGTTACAACCAAGCAATAACATAATTAAGATTAGCGGTTGATTCGTCTGTCTTCGTTTCACATTTCTGTCATCACATTTCTTGGCAGTGCCGAGAGGAGTCCATGCCCTCAGTAAGACAGTATTGATCGGTGTCAGTCACCCGAAGTGGTGCCGACGTCACGGATAAAAAAGTGAGACACAGAAGAGTTTAGATTTAGAGACTGTTGACGAAAAAATTGCTTTACCTAACAAGAAGCCTTGGGAAAGTTTAAGCACTAAGGATTTCTCACGGTTTCGTACAACGTTTAATTATTTAAAATCATATATCTAGTTAGTACCTACTACCTTATCAGGTCAGTCAGACGGTGACGGTGACTCAAATTAGAATCAGCACACTTAAAAATGATATCTAAGTATGTAAATTTGATCAGAAGTCTAGTGCACAAACACGTAGGTACTCACTTATTGTTTTAACTTTTTTGAAGTAAAACTTCTTGGGGCACGGGGGTAAAATTTATTTAACCTCTCAACTGTGGGTTATTCATATATTTGCTTTTCAATTACTACTAGCCGGGTGCTATCACGAGTGGCTAAGAAATGTAACGGAAATTGGAATCGGTGACGTCAGGGTCGGCTGAAGACTTTTAAAACCGCAACTATTTTCAATACGGTTTTTAACTAATCAGATAAGATAATAATACATTCGTACAATAAAGAATGTTAATTAGTGAGAGAAAAACCTGATGAAACGTTAACAAATAAAAATTATTTTAAGCATTCTTCCACGAGTTCTTGATTTCCGGTAAAGGCCAAAACCAGTGACGTGACCAAAAACTACTTCGTTCAACCTCTTTGTTGGAACCGGAACTTATGTTTGACAGTTGTGCGATGCGATCCATACAGTTTGTAAGAAAAGAGTTTCATCAATGTCACACGGGTCGATATGGATTTCTAAAATGATGAACGAATCGTTTTGTGGCCGGTAACTATGGAATAGGTACCTAAAACGCGCTGCGTAGTCGCGCAACAGGCAGCTAGTAATCGCATAAAGTCACTTAGAATCATCCAAATGTGATATTTAGTTTTCAAGCAAATTCCGATGTGATGGATGGCTGCATTAAGACTTCTTGAAAACAATAAGTAGGTACCTAGAACTGTTCTAAAGCCACTTTTTATTATATAGTGCAGTTCAAGTCACAAATTAGCAGTTTAGCTACTAAGTACGTGTTATACCTACCTATTTAATGTTTATCTGTAGTAAACGGCCAAAGCGAGGTCTACAGCTTACAGAGCCATAAGTTTAATGGCTTATTGTTTCGCTTATTTGTTTGTATGTAATTTTTGTAATACATATTTTAAAGTTGAATTGTTGTTATAACTGTTGAAATTATACGATTTTGATTTTAATAAGCTTTTGTAATTTTAAAGTTAATGCTTCATGCCAGTCAATAATGTTGAAGTAAAATATCAAAATCGAGGTATGTCGTATGGCGGACTAAGGAAATGTCAAGAATAAAATTAAATAAGAGTTACGTCATCGCTTCGCGATGAAGTAACCCTAAAGAATCCTAGCAAAGTAGGTATGTATAGGTTAGCGGGGGTAGCATAAGGCACGCCAGTCACCCCAGCCACGCATTTTGTCACAATTTAATGTCATATCATAATGAATGCGCGCTATTTTATGGAGAAACATCATTGAGACGCGAAAGGAGTTGGCAATTTGGCAAAATGACTGCCCCAGACATGTACAGTACAAAGACTTCTCAACAGCCAATTAATAGCATTTAAATATTCTCTCATAAATTACTGCGTCTTTAGTTAGTTTGTAGAACTTGAAGGAAATGATTAAATAATTAAGAGTTGTCACTTCATACTCTATGATTCCGCCATTGATTAGCGACTTTTGCCATCGTTAAATAAAAATAACTTGCAACATAATTGCAATTATTTTCGCATAAAACCGCAACTATTTTCAATACGGTTTTTAACTAATCAGATAAGATAATAATACATTCGTACAATAAAGAATGTTAATTAGTGAGAGAAAAACCTGATGAAACGTTAACAAATAAAAATTATTTTAAGCATTCTTCCACGAGTTCTTGATTTCCGGTATGGCCAAGATGGCGCCGCCGCCGCCGCCGCCGCTGGCTGGGACAAACACAACATAATTGCCAACTAGCAAAACTGTTGAAAACAGGAGGTTTCCAGAGGAGTGGCTAGATGGCGTTATGTTGCATGTTATTGCAAAATTGTGCTTATTTCTAGCGACGACGGCAAAGGTCACGGAATCATATTGGAATCACGGAGTATTGAGTAACAACTCTTATTTACCTATATTTAATTTTTTTTTCTTCAAGTTCTACAAACTAAATACAGACGCAGTAAATTAAATTTATGAATGAATATTTAAATGCTATTGGCTGTTGAGAAGTCTTTGTACATGTCTGGGGCAGTCGTCCATATATTGATTTAGCCATCTTCTTTGTCATTTATCTGCGCGACTGAGGTGAGTGGCAAGCCTTATGGTAGCCCCGCAGGTACACATTAACTTGGAATAGTTGAAAATACGTACTCGATCAATTAAATAAAGGGACTGGGCACAGAGACAAGCAAAGCAATGCATACATTTGAGCGAGACGGCTTAAAGACGTGACGTCAGATGGTATATAATCTGAGCGAGATGCAAATAGTAGTGACACTATTGAATGAGTTAAGTATATCACCACGAGCGCGACAAATTGTAGATAAGGAATGGTGGGAAATAAATGACATGACGTATTAAAAGTAAGTACAAGTATAAAATAATTTCAAATAATCGGACGTCTGAAACATAAAAGTAACTTGAAGCAGAGATTGGATCTCAAAATTGGAAATTTAAATCTCTTTTAGTATAGGTAGGTATAGGTGTATAGTATAGGTACCACTTAATGATCTAGCTACAGAAGTTTTACTTCTAACACGTGTACGGTGCTACACGCGATTTTTTTTTATCATGTCTCGCTTAATTTGCGTTTAAATTGTATATCAGAATTTCTCAGTTTAAGAAAACGCAAAGAGAGACCTGTGGACACCCCTTCTGGTCCATTTGTAACTAAACCCCAATAATATAATATTTAAAAGTCCTACTCTCATATCATAACTAGTGAAACTCGATAACGTCAAATCCACAGATGTTCCTAACCTTTTCTTGTTAGGAATGCTGAGACAAGAATCTTAGCACAAATTGCTTCGGGGAATTCGGTAACACATAGAAGAGTATCTACCTAATACATATTTCAAGGGGTTGGAATGTTAGAATTTACGTCTCTTTCCTAAGTGTGTGCTTCCATTCCAGTGCCTTGAAGTTTCCTTTGTAGAACTGGGTCAGGTCATTCTCGAGAGTTTTAAAACGTTTTCCTCACTGCTATTCAGCAGACACTGTCTGAAGAAGAATGTGTTTAAGTCACTACGACAAAGCTAGAATAATTGTCTGCAAAAGACACAATACAAGACTAACGAAATAGAAGTGTCCACCAGAACTAAAGTGGTATATTCCAAAAGGCAAGAGCTGAGAAATTCGTTTAGGTGAGCGCTTCCATCTGTATGAGAGTCCGAGAAGTGTGAGACGTTTCGTCGTAGTAGCGTAGTGTAAGCTTCAGAGCCCATTGGATTTAGGCTTTGCATTTATGTGTGTTTCAACGGGCATCCCACCAGGGTATAAGTCATGGGTGATTGAATCCCATATATATCAAGATGAGAGTAGGTAATCATCTAATTCATATACAAAATACCGTAGTTTTCCACAAAATTACTTGACTTGACTCTAGTATATAATGCCTTTTATTTTATTTCCACCCAGCCTACAAAGCTACGCCTCGCTACCCCCCATACCCACTAGAAGATCTCCCCACTAGTAAACCCCTCTATTGTATGGTACTGCGGTATTTGGTTAAGAGTGCACCGAGCTTCTAGCGCTAATCGATTTTGGGTATTCTTGCGCTTCGTGTATGTGTGCGTGAGGCAAACCGGCGGCGGCGGCGGCAAGAGCGAAAGCATGCGAAAGGCTAGTAAGAGCCCTGCGCCGCCCGCCGCCGCGCGTGACGAGCCCTGCGCCGCCACCCCGTCGTCACTCGCGAGTTGGTTGGTTGGTATAGTAGAACCCACGAGTAGCGTCGTCGTTTGAAAAGCCGGCAAATTCAAAAAAGTCTCGTCATGGCAACTGTATGTTTACGACCTGAATTAAGGAGAACGCACACTTGTCTATCACATCTTGCACTAATCGCTCGGCTCCGATGGGTCTGAGTTCACCTTTATTGTATTTTGACAGTTTTGACAACTTCGACTTTGTTGCTATCTAAAAAGCCTACTCTATGATCATGATCAAACTACAGGACTCGTGGGTTCTACTATACCTATCTATTACCAATACCTATTTACAAAATAAAACAAAAAATCGATTTCAAATAGTTTTATTACAAATATTTACGGTTAGAAACCTTTTTCCAGATTTTACACAATCTTTTTATTTATAATTTACCTCATATTTATTATGGAATATAGGAACATGATATTTTTTCTATAAAAAATATTGAGGTGTGTAATGGTCTTTCTCCACCAAGCGGACGGCACGGCATCGGACGGAATCGGATTTTACAATTTTGAAACGAAAATAAATCTTGCATGCAGTGTTTATAGTCTATTATAGACTCTAAACACTGCATCCAAATCAATAACAACAGCATATCGGCGGGCGCGTGCGGCGGCGGCGGCTGTTATTGATTTGGCAATATAGACTCTAAGAGCCCTCGCCCACGACGACTTTTTGCAGCGCTGCAGACGCGCGTTTCGTAAACGCGCGGCAGCATCGCGGCTGATTTTTGGTTACGTGGGCGAGGGTACACAGCTAGCGACCGCTTCGCGACTATATCGATGCGAACGCGCGACAGCCGCGCGTCTGCAGCGCTGCAAAAAGTCGTCGTGGGCGAGGGCTCTAAACTATCTAAACACTGCATGCAAGATTTATTTTCGTTTCAAGATTGTAAAATCCGATTTAGTCCGATATGCCGTGCCGTCCGCTTGGTGGAGATAGACCATAATTATCAGGGATCGGAACGAACGAAGGTGTGAATTTACCTAAAGTTTGTAGTCGGACATAACAAGGAGCAGTTACAACCACTTGAGTTGAACCGGTTTGAATTTAACCTGTTAAATTTCGGGTTTTTGTCTAACCAGTTAATTTTTGTTTTTATTAGTTTTACATGTTCCTTACATTTGAAACACCGAACTATAAACATTTTCAAACTGCTGATTCCCAAAAAAAAAAATAACTTTTTTATTTTTAAATTTTTCGTAAAATTTACTGAGTATTGTACTTTACATCATTCAAGCGAGGTAAATAAAACATTATACTGATTGTAATTGAAAGGTGCAGTCATTTTTTCAACTCAACTCAAGTGGTTGTAACTGCTCCTTGTCATGTCCGACTACAAACTTTAGGTAAATTGACACCTTCGATCCGATCCCTGATAATTATAAATTGAATAATACCTTATTACCTTTTATGATAATATTCTAAGTAACAGTAAATAGTGCAATAGAAACTCATAAAGTGAACTTAATAACGTAAAATAACATAACGGCTAAATAAGGTGAGAGTCCCAGTTATCGACCCTTTAATTTAAAATTCAAATGATTTATTCTTCAAAATAAATTCTGAATGACAATCAAGACTGAGTGAAGTTGCATGATCAGGGGGCCTAGACAAGTGACATCGCTAAGAATAGCGAGTCGAAACGATATTTTTTATGTATGCGATTGGACATTTAGATTCGCTAGGTGACATCACCTTAGCGATTCCAAATATCAAATCGCATACATAAAAAGTTATCGTTTCGACTCGCTATCCTTAGCGATGTCACTTGTCTACAGGCACAGGTAATTTGGTCTTATGGCAAGGAACACACGAAAAATTACCACACAAAACATGTTTTGACTTTAAAGCCTACAGCGCGACCGTGTCTAAATTTTTAGCGTTTAATTTTTCGTCATCTGGATATTTTTACCTGTCACTTTAAGTAGTAAGTAAGTAATTTCATTGTCTATTTCTCCATCCACTGGAAGACAAGAATTTTGTTTCCACGTAATTGGCACCCTGTAATAAAACAGAATATTTTATTTAATTGTAATTACTTTATTTATCGACAAAATTGGTGTTCTGACTTATTTCATAAAAATAATTATTTTTTGAACTTACGATTCCAGAGTGTGATAAATTTTAGAATCGGTGTCATCCAAGGATTTTACCCTGTAAATCGAAAAATAGATATAGTGGTCATTCATACTTAATTTATTATAATGTTTTCCTATACACCCTAATATTTCTACGCTTACAGTTTATCAGATGACTCTTTGTTTTGTAGTGAAGTGCCAACAGCTGGTACATTTACCCTAAAAATAGAAAAAGATAAATAATTTTCCAGTATACATATTTGTTCAAATATCGTAAGTAGGTAGATAGGTAAGTGCAAACCACTTTTAATAAGTAGGTATAATCGGAAGGTAGGAGGATTATACTTACGAAGCAACAGTATTCTCTTTGTCTTCAAAGTTCTGTATTAGTTGTCTTTCTCTCATCCCGTCAGCAGATGGTTCATATTTATTTTGCAGTGAAATGTCAACAACTGGTACATTTACCCTATAAAAGAAAAAGAATGACAGATAATGGAATGTGAGAAAAAATGTGAAAAATATTAGTGGAATTAATTTAGTCAAACAAACCACAAACTACAAGTAGCAGGTAGGTATTGAGTATACTTACGAAGCAACAGGTCTGTACATTCTGTTTGTCTTCAAAATTCTCGGCCTGTAAGCTGTAAGCGTCGTGCTCTAGAAGGATAAATTAAATTGTCGTTTAGGGTTCCGTGCCGAAGAGTGCCAAACGGGATCCTATAACTAAGCCTTGTTTCATATGAATTTCTTTATTGAACACAGATAATTTACAGTGTTATTTACCACAATATTTTTAGGATTCCGTACCCGTATTGTGTGGTGGTACGGAACCCTCTGAGCGAGTACGAGTGCGACTCGCACTTGTCCAAATTATTTATATATATGCACCCGTATTGTTTGGTGGTACGGAACCCTCTGAGCGAGTACGAGTGCGACTCGCACTTGTCCAAATTATTTATATATATGCAAGTAGGTAGGTAGGTATACGAGTTACACTTACTTCATTTCCTCATGCAAGCGTTTAGCGTTCTTTTTTCGCCAACCCCTTCTTTCCTTTGATTTATTTACTTTGTTCCCCATCTCGAATGAAGTGATTTTTGACAAAACTCTTCGTACGTTTTCAAATCCGGGCGTCTCAGTGGAAGCGACACAAGCTTCCCGTCCGACAGCTGAAGCACTACTAAAGCGGATATGGGGGAGGAGAGGCAGGTCGGGTTTAGGATGGCCGGAACGCGCATGAATTTAGGTATTTCCTTCGTATTGATAAACAAACCCACATTTTGAAAATGTAAAGTGTATACCTTATAGAAAACATGTATTAGTTTGTTATTATTCAAAACTGACAACTTTCCGTAATTATTCAGGCCGTACTAATGGTTTATTTTATTTTTTAGAGATAACTTTGCGAATTTATTCTATCGAGCCAACTTAATCAAATCGTGTTTCCATCGCATATACCGGCTGAGATATATCCCCAATAGTACTAATATACTTGGAAAAAAATAAATTTAATTGTTTATCACTTCAAACAAGGGTTATAAAAACGTGTTATTGTGAATAAAAAGCTCGGTGCAGGCTTAATAATACAGATCAAGTAGCCTTGACTTTCTTATGATACATACCAAGTTCATATTCATAGGTAGAGTGCCAAACCCATATTGTTGATTACGCGGTCATGTCAAAAATCACCGCGCGTGTTTTTGATTGAAAACTAAACATTTTATAAATAGTTTTCTTAATAACAAGCCTGAGTGGGGACAGTTTGGGACAGCAGAATTGTGGCTTGGTGCCAACTCTAACCTCTAGTTCGAAGTGACTGAGCACTATCTACAACCGACATGGCACTTTTTCTTGACCTATCCGTTCTTAAACGTATGTAATAAAGACAAGTTTGCTTTGGCAACAGAGAATAGTCTAGTTGGCTGAATGGCCAGTACGACGCAAATGCTGAAAAAGTGTGCCATCTTTCTTGTACAGTGCTCGGTTCAATGTTTTCGTTTCTTTCAGCACTTAAGATTTTTTGTGTTTTAGCTCGTTCTTCTGAATATCACGCGATTCTTTTAAAGACGCTGCGATCGGTACCTAATAGGGTGTTTGCTTTTCACGTCTTTTCTCTGTTTCGTCTTTTTTCTCACAGCTGTCTAACTCTATCCCGTAGTTACTCCCGGATTAACTTTAGTCCCGGAGTAAAAATAATAATAATAAGGGGGTAAAAATATAGAGTGGCAAAGGCATAGCTTATAGTAGTCCTTTAAAAATCCAGCAGTTATCGTATAAGACGACACATCAGTCAGTTAAAATCTGAAGAGTAGCTAAATACCGATAAAACATGGAGAAAGATGATTATAGGTTGTAAAGTAAAGACTAGTATGAACAGCAAGACTTAATTAGGAGGTATGACACTGTTCAATCAAACAAAATGTGATCCACACACCACTATCATGCGAAGTACAGAAATGTTATCAATGAAATGGCCAAGAGAGTCGAAGTTTGGACAGGTTTTTAGTGAAAAGCTTTTGCAGTTCTCAAATGACGAATGAGTGCCTGAAACAAACAATTCTTCACGTAGATATGAGTGTCTGCCAAGACTCAACAGGCTTGCAACCGTTGCATGTGCGGACTTTGATGCCGGGACTTAAGTCGTCCAAGATGAGTACTTAAATGGGAAACTGCGCTCTTCACTGTCGTTTACAGAACGGATGAAAGATCTTTTACTTATCTACATATTTACTGCCTCTTTTAGCTAGATCTAGTTATACAGGCATCAGTCTCAGCAACTTTTACTATACAGAGTGGAAATTTTAATCACGACCTCCAGGGAAAATACTCTTCCCTTCTGCTCGTTCTCCTAACCGGAAATAAAAATATTTGACATTAAAATTAGGGGAAGTTAAGCTTTCATCCCTTACAATACTTAGATGTTTTCAGACGTCTTGGTGTCACCTGTCATGCACCATATGGGGGGTGTCTTAAAGGTAGTCAAGGGGTAATAATGCAGATAGCAAATTTCACTCTTTATTTTTTAAACGAAACACCTAAAACTGTTTCAAAGATTTAAAAAAAAACGCTTGCCATAACCAGGAATCGAACAGGCTAACATTCGAAAAAACAACATCCTATGTACTTTTTGCCGTCGATTGATAGGGTCAATCATAAGGATCAAAACTGTACACAAAGATTAAAAAAAACGTTTGCCACAACCAGGAATCGAACAGGCTAAAATTCGAAAAAACAACACCTTGTACCTAATCTTTTGGCGTCAATCGACAGGGTCAATCATAAGGATCAAATCTTTCCAACAAATATGGCTAATTAAATATTTAAACTTATTTTAATTATCAAATATTTAAACTAATTTTAATTAAACATGTAAAATAAAAATAAGTTATAGACCTTTTAAATACGACACCGATTTGATCAGGGCAACTTTATTTTTCATTCCTCCATACGTTTTGGCCCGGGCGGTCAGCTGATTTGTATGGAGAAGCATCTCTGAATCAATTTTGCTGAAAAGAACATGACTGTATTGACCTGGAACTACATAGTTAAGTCTACTTTATTTTAATTTTTAATTTAATTTCATAAAAAAATATTCGTGTTTTCAAAAGTGATGCAAATAGACCGTCAATAACATCCATGAACAGAAAACACGGAATAACTGTGGTTGGCGGTTGACAGCTGCTGCAAACCGATATTATTATTCAGTCATTGCCAAAAAAAAAAACATTTCAAAATGGCGTCGTTAACGCTTACCCTCGGTTATTAATCTGTGCCCTCAGCTCGTACACGACCCGCGCAATGAAACAATCGTTAAGGCTCTGGGGGTTGCCAGATTTTTTCATGGTTTGGGCGTGGCCTAGCTTTTCCCGCCGCGCAGCCATGCCTCACTCCGCATCACGAGATCGCGACGCCGGAAACCAAAGTTTCAG
The DNA here is from genome assembly GCA_963457715.1 of Argyresthia albistria. Lineage (NCBI taxonomy): Eukaryota > Metazoa > Arthropoda > Insecta > Lepidoptera > Argyresthiidae > Argyresthia > Argyresthia albistria. The sequence continues at coordinate 9,982,072 of OY735263.1, forward strand.
AACAACGGTATGGTAGTGCGTGTCAATGATAATTATAAGATTATGATCTAGATACATGTACCTACCCCACCTACACATCAGATTTTATTGTTTATGTATGTACCTGACTACCTGTCTCTTGAAATGTAAACCTCACTTGTTCATAATTGACTTTTTACATAGTGAAATCTTCAATTGACTTAATTATTAAATCAAAATTTTTGTTTAATTTTATGTATAGCTGTGGATTTTTGTTCAATAAATAAATAAAACATGTATGGACGTACCTATCGTTCAAATTAAAATATATCAAAGCATTACGCCCTGTTTCCATTTAGGAAGACAGTCTGAATTATATATAACCTATTTGATCTACTAACTGCTATGCGTATTACCGAGTGATGTTTTATTGTAATATGACGCTTTTTTAGGAAAACATCTTGGATATAGGTATACTTTGCGTCACATAAAATAACCGGCCAAGTGCGAGTCGGACTCGCGCATGAAGGGTTCCGTACTATTATCTATAAAAAACCCCAAAAAAAAACACGTTAGTTGTATGGGAGCCCCCCTTAATATTAAATTTCGTTTGTTTTTTAGTATTTGTTGTTATAGCGGCAACAGAAATACATCATCTGTGAAAATTTCAACTGTCTAGCTACCACGGTTTATGAGATACAGCCTGGTGACAGACGGACAGCGAAGTCTTAGTAATAGGGTCCCGTTTTGCACCCTTCGGGTACGGAACCCTAAAAACGCTGGAGGCGATGGAGCGGTGCATGGCAATAGCTTCCTTATATGTATGGGTACACTGGTGTAATTTGCGGAAAAGAATGTGGTAATATGCATGGCAATAGCGTCCTTACCTGCATGGACAAATTGGCGTAAATCGCCTACCACTGCAGCGTTCTTTTTAGATGATTATATCTATATTCATAAGGATGAGCAACTTATGATATGTGCTAAGAGAGTTCATGACTGGTTACCTAGAACTAACATGTGACAATGTTTCCGTTTGGTAGGTAGTTGTTTCCGTTAGGTAGTATTCATGAATTTCGATGGTTTTCTCATAGAATTTTCCACACAAAATTAGATACTTTTTCTCAGAGCATAGAGTTTACTTTTACATGAGCATCTAAACTATCGAATGTCAAAACGAATGAAACCACTCACGCTTCACGACTACCTCGATTATCGATTGTTTTAGGATTATTCGAATACTTTGAATGATTTCTACAATCGAGTGGCTTAGCGATTGTTATTCACAATCGTGCAACAGAGTGGCAAGTATAAGTTGGCGTTCCTGTGGCGGCGCCTCCTACACACTTTTATCGCCGCCGACAAAAAGTCGCCGCCATCTTGAACATTTTCGTTACTGGTCTGATTTGCTTCAAAATCGATACCTGAAGATCTGGTTGGAGTCCAATTATGATTCTAAAGTCAGACTTTGAAAAAAGTCGCCGCCATATTGATCTTTTTTGTAATGTACTAGGCCGATTTGCTTCAAGATCGATTCTAAGGATGCGGTTGGAGTCCAATCATGATTCTGTAGTCAGATTTAGAAAAAAGTTGCCGCCATCTTGAACTTTTTCTAACTATAGTCTATTCGTGATAAGAATGAAGTGGAGTCATCACTGTCCGGCGGCTTAGCCACGCCACAGATTAATAATGGCCACGCCCCGTAACCAATCAAATCGTTTCCTCTTATCAAGCCAAGTTCACAGTGACCGGTTGAAGGCAAACTTTCAAACGCGACGGTTGTGTCCTGTCCATTTTAATTTTAATTTCACAACATTCTTATCACGAATAGACTGTAGACGGATTTGTTTCAAAATCGATATCTAGGAATGCGGTTAGAGTCGAATCATAATTCTGAAGTCAGATTTTGAAAAAAGTCACCGCCATCTTGAACTTTTTAGTTATTGGTCTGATTTGCTTCAAAATCGATATCTAAGGATGCGGTTGGAGTATATTCATGATTCTGAAGTCAGATTTTGAAGTTTTGTGCCGCACCGGCTTCAAACTGGTATTTTAAGCCCCGCTATAGCTATTGCTATGTGATATCAAATTTGAATTTTGCAATATGGGTATGGTTTTCGAGGTATTTTGGGGTTCTAGTGAGGAATATAGAGTCCATTTTGCATTTCAAGATGACCACCGCGCCAAATTTAAATTTTGCAATATGGGTATGGTTTTCGAGGTATTTTAGGGTTCTAGTGACGAATATACAGTCCATTTTGCATTTCAAGATGGCCGCTGCGCCAAATTTCTATTTTGCAATATGGGTATGGTTTTCGAGGTATTTTAGGGTTCTAGTGACGAATTAGGGGTCCATTTTGCATTTCAAGATGGCTGCCGCGCCAAATTTCTGTTTTGCAATATGGGTATGGTTTTCGAGGTATTTTAGGGTTCTAGTGACGAATTAGGGGTCCATTTTGCATTTCAAGATGGCCACCGCGCCAAATTTCTAATTTGCAATATGGGTATGGTTTTCGAGGTATTTTGGGGTTCTAGTGACGAATATAGAGTCCATTTTGCATTTCAAGATGGCCACCGCGCCTAATTTAAATTTTGCAATATGGGTATGGTTTTCGAGGTATTTTAGGGTTCTCGTGACGAATATACAGTCCATTTTGCATTTCAAGATGGCCGCTGCGCCAAATTTCTATTTTGCAATATGGGTATGGTTTTCGAAATATTTTAGGGTTCTAGTGACGAATTAGGGGTCCATTTTGCATTTCAAGATGGCTGCCACGCCAAATTTCTGTTTTGCAATATGGGTATGTTTTTCGAGGTATTTTGGGGTTCTATTGACGAATATACAGTCCATTTTGCATTTCAAGATGGCCGCTGTGCCAAATTTCTATTTTGCAATATGGGTATGGTTTTCGAGGTATTTTGGGGTTCTAGGGACGAATATAAAGTCCATTTTGCATTTCAAGATGGCCGCTGCGCCAAATTTTAATTTTGCAGTATTGGTATAGATTTCGAGGTATTTTAGGGTTCTTGTGGCGAATTAGGGGTCCATTTTGCATTTCAAGATGGTCACCGCGCCAAATTTCTATTTTGCAATATGGGTATGGTTTTCGAGGTATTTTAGGGTTCTAGTGACGAACGAATTCGCGTTTATTCCCAGTAGTACACACCCCGCCGTCCACACTGTTACGGTATGAAAAAAAAAAACCCATACGGTAACAGTGTTGACGTAGGTATGGGACTTTTTATTCCCCAGTAGTTCCGTTGGTTGCAGTTCATTGCGTGTTGAAAAATTGTGTCGATTTTGAAGCAAATCGGTTCAGTAACAAAAAAGTTCAAGATGGCGGCGACTTTTTTGATATTTGACTTCAGAATCATGATTGGACTCCAACCGGATCCTCAGATATCGATTTTGAAGCAAATTGGTTGAGTAACAAAAAAGTTCAAGATGGCGGCGACTTTTTTAATATTTGAGTTCAGAATCATGATTGTACTCCAACCGCATTCTCAGATATCGATTTTGAAGCAAATCGGTTCAGTAACAAAAAAGTTCAAGATGGCGGCGACTTTTTTGATATTTGACTTCAGAATCATGATTGGACTCCAACCGGATCCTCAGATATCGATTTTGAAGCAAATTGGTTGAGTAACAAAAAAGTTCAAGATGGCGGCGACTTTTTTTAATATTTGAGTTCAGAATCATGATTGTACTCCAACCGCATTCTCAGATATCGATTTTGAAGCAATTCGGTTGAGTAACAAAAAAGTTCAAGATGGCGGCGACTTTTTTAATATTTGACTTCAGAATCATATTTGGATTCCAACCGCATCCTCAGATATCGATTTTGAAGCAAATCGGTTGAGTGACAAAAAAGTTCAAGATGGCGGCGACTTTTTTTTAATATTTGACTTCAGAATTATGATTGTACTCCAACCGCATCCTCTGATATCGATTTTGAAGCAAATCGGTTCAGTAACAAAAAAGTTAAAGATGGCGGCGACTTTTTTGATATTTGACTTCAGAATCATGATTGGACTCCAACCGGATCCTCAGATATCGATTTTGAAGCAAATCGGTTCGGTAACAAAATAGTTCAAGTTGGCGGCGACTTTTTTAATATTTGACTTCAGAATCATGATTGGACTCCAACCGGATCCTCAGATATCGATTTTGAAGCAAATCGGTTGAGTAACAAAAAAGTTCAAGATGGCGGCGACTTTTTTTAATATTTGACTTCAGAATCATGATTGTACTCCAACCGCATCCTCAGATATCGATTTTGAAGCAAATTGGTTCAGTAACAAAAAAGTTCAAGATGGCGGCGACTTTTTTAATATTTGACTTCAGAATCATGATTGGATTCCAACCGCATCCTCAGATATCGATTTTGAAGCAAATCGGTTGAGTGACAAAAAAGTTCAAGATGGCGGCGACTTTTTTAATATTTGACTTCAGAATCATGATTTTACTCCAACCGCATCCTCTGATATCGATTTTGAAGCAAATCGGTTCAGTAACAAAAAAGTTCAAGATGGCGGCGACTTTTTTTATATTTGACTTCAGAATCATGATTGGACTCCAACCGCATCCTCAGATATCGATTTTGAAGCAAATCGGTTGAGTAACAAAAAAGTTCAAGATGGCGGCGACTTTTTTTAATATTTGACTTCAGAATCATGATTGGATTCCAACCGCATCCTCAGATATCGATTTTGGAGCAAATCGGTTGAGTAACAAAAAAGTTCAAGATGGCGGCGACTTTTTTTTATCAACTTTTATCTCAGCTTGGCAGGCATAGCACATGTTGTTCATTGTGTAAAGTTGCTTAGGACGACCGCTAGGGGCGCCACTGTCAACCTTATAAAGTTTCTTCTGATCTCCGCTGATATAAAGACGGCAGCACTCAGACAACGATGAGCAAAGAATGAAAAAGGGAGCCAATTCTCTAGGGCACACTCACTAAAATTACTTGACAATATTAGCTCCGACGCTCTTACGCGGTTGCCATAGATTCCATTTTCGAACTCACTTTTGAATTAGTTAATCAGTACATTAAAATAATTCAAAAGTGAGTTCGAAAATGGAATCTATGGCGACCGCATAAGAGCTGTCGGACTTAATATTGTCAAGTAATTTTAGTGAGTGTAACCTAGAGAATCGGCCACACTGTCTGTGAGGATCGAACTTGGATCACTTGTGTTAACAATCCGAGCCATTGCTGATACTAAGAACTGCTTCGAATATTGGCATATGATCGTGCGGGCATTTACGTTGTATTGATTGTGCAGGTAATTTGGAATAATAATTGAAACAAAAAGTAAACTTTAGAAAAAACCGACTTCCACAAACCCTATTTGATTAGATTGAGTTTAATACAAACTGTAACTCCTAATCCCCAATTGGGGAATTATTTTGTCAAATCCCATCTCAGTGCTACCCCACGCTACTAAGGAACCTCTGTACAAAGTTTCATGGCTCTAGGTCCACCGGTTTAGGCTATGCGTTGCCTGCCTGTCAGCCACGCATTGTATTTGTACCTAGTATTGAGCAGGTCTGGTGGCCATATGTGGTCTTCATTATCAGTTCCGCATCACAATATCATTATGCTTATCATGAGTAAATACACGAGTTATTATGAATAATTGAAACAAAAAGTAAGCTAATACCCGATACTACGCCATACCCATATTGCAGAATAGAAATTTGGCTCGGCAGCCATCTGGAAATGCAAAATGGACCCCTAATTCGCCACTAGAACCCTAAAATACCTCGAAAACCATACCCATATTACAAAATGAACTCCAAATTCAGATTAGCTCGATGGCACCATATTTCTAAAGGACTTGTCACAACGAACCTAATGAGATGAGTATGAGAGTAGATAAATAGTGTATGAACTAAACATGGTGTGAAACTACACATAACTAGGTATTAAAACTCTCGTGGGATACTATCAAAAACACCCACTCGTGTTTTAATACCCCTCATTATGGAACAGTTTCATAAACTACTATTTCAATCCTACTGACTACCAGTAAGACACCGTACTACCAATTTTCAGGAGTATCAAGACGAATCCCATAAATTTTTTAGGCTTTGGCTACTTTTGAGGAGGAAAAACCGTATTTTATTATGCCATGACGATGCCGCGTAGCAATTATTTTATGACTGACTTTTATTGAGACGAGCGACACAACCTCTCCCTTCGAGAGCCTAAGCGGTAATGCCTCCCGTCGCCTTCGCGCATACCCGCATGCAATTTATTTCAGCGCAAGTGATAAAATGAAGATTGATTCGAAATCGCCGATTAATTCTAAAATGTTAAACACTAAACTTTAAGATATTTCGATTACCTATTTTTAGACACAAGAATCAAACCAATATTCCTCGTAGAACTGCTGGAAAAACTCGATTTAGGTAAAAAAGGACTATTCGTTTATATTTTTTTTCATATACTTTATGATGACATTATGATCTTTTCAAACACTAAATTTTTAGGTAAGGGACTATTTTATAACATATATTTTTTCTGGATTCAGAAAGTGTCTCAATCTGCTGGAATAACTCAATCTGTTGGGCATTTTAGCTGGACGGGCGCCTTAAATCCTACGTAAAGCGGTTCTTGTGTAATTTGCAAAAATCACACTTTTTTGCACTTTCCTGTCGCAGCGACAGACGAAAGTGCCGCGCTGCAGTGTACTTATATACTTTACTTCATCATATTTATTTTATAATTTGTGAAAATTTCAACCACCACAAATCCTGCACCACAAATTGCTTTTGACGATTATACGCGCCTTAATTCACAACTTTTCTTCCGCCCGGCATATTGCCATGACTTTATTAATCTAATGTCATGCACCATCTGGTACATCCTCTAAAAGGCTCAAGCCCGGTTTCTGGAAGAGCGATCAAATGTAACTTATTGTTACTTAATGTTAAAGTAATCACTATTTAAAATAATCTTCGATTTTAGTTTCTCTGTTAGTTCCATTGAGGTTACAATTGACCACTCAGAATCTTGGGGTGAGCAATGTACATAGTCGTCAAACTGTTTAGTTTGATGATTATCAAATCTGTTGCACATCATCGTAGGCCTTCCGAAACGTGGCTGCGGTACCCGTCTGTGTCTGGTCCGCAATCGATAGGGGCGCCTCCCCCAGTGACCTATTTTCACGGATTAGAAGCGCCCCCAACTGTACACCGTACGCCACGCGGCGCTATTTGGAACGAAATCTTTGGATGGGCTTACGCGTATTAAATATTAAAGGAAGGCAGTTTTAGTGTGTTATGGTATAGGTTAAGTAGTTAAATAGATCAGTTTTTTTTTGTGTGAGCTTATTTTCCTTTGACACAGTAAAGGAAAATGTCGGGGAAAAAAATACCCTTACTTTAAAATAATGGGTGGTGCTACTTAGTACCACTTTAGCTAGAACTGTGACAGCTCCATATAAAATAAAATATAGAGTTGTCAAAGTTTATTCGAGTTTAGCGTTAACTGGGGTTTTAGCTAGTGACAAAAATACAACGGGAAATCTCGCCCTAAATTGGTTAATCTCTCATGCTGAAATACGAATGCTATATCAAACAAACCACTCAAAAGGCCATTGAAGGCAGTTAGCTGAATAATGTTCCCGTATCTCGGTGAAGTGGAAATGGCGAGTTTAGGGTTCTGGAAGACAAATATGCCACCTGACAACTACCAATGCCAATGGTAGACAGATGTTTCTATGCCTAGAAAGAAAGAGAAAGAAATGGCGTTTATTACACAACAGACCATAGGTAGTGAGTGCCGCGGTGTGTTCTTTCCCTCTGCTGTGCAAAAGGCCCTAACTCAGCATTGTGCTGAGGGCGGGGGACCTCAGCGCTGGTTTTCAGTTAGTGCCAGTAGTGATCGCGCGTGCCATCTGCTAAGGTTGTGTACGTAAATACTTGTATAAGTACTTATACTTAAATATACTATCGATACATAAATACAGAACTAACATGTAAAATTGGTGTATGTATGGTGTATGTTTATATTTTGACATAGACAATTATGGAACTAAAAGCACTCATAAATCAATTTAAATAAAGAAGACCTAGATTCTTACTTGTGTATAGAATGAAAAAGTTAAATTGTGCAGTATAAAATATATATTAAAATAAATAAATACTTTTTAGCGTTAAAGGTTGCGTCGAAGAATTCTAACAGGGAATGGTAGCCTCTGTTGTTGAAGAAAATGTGCCTTGAGCCTTGAGCATGCGCCCAAAGACATACCTACTGGGAGCTTCATGGACTGGAGGTGGGATATCATTCCAACATTTGGACGCAGCATACCTAAAACTACCACGGAATGCCTAAGCTCAGAACCATCTGTCTGATCTACCTACTTATAATTATCAATATATCAAACAACGGTTTCTTAATTTGGTATGCTCACACTATCGAGTAATCCAGACTATATAGAGGATCGGCCTTGATTCTTGAAGCTGTCAAGCTTTAACGTGAAAATATATCATATCGCATAAATTCCGCGAATTCATTCATAATCTTTTAACAAAGGACCGATGAATTAAAAGTGGGATGGAAAATAATTTAAGTTAAAATAGGTAGACCCATTGAAGTTTCCCAGTTAAGTTTATCTCACTGATTTAAATTAATTATAAGTAAGTAGTTCCTATATTTGGCTGGTGGCACAGGCAGAACCTGAATTTGCAACCCCAAATCGCACTGGACTGGTTCTCATGACGCGGAAAAATCGAGGCATTTCCGACCAAGCGTGGAAGGTTCGCCAAAGTGATTATTGGTTGATGTTGCTAGGGATTTTGGGTCAACGACACAAAAAATGCGCCGAATTTTTTAATTATTGATGTAAGTTTCATGTCCCTGTTACGTACCACATAACAAGGCGTGAATACGACAGATACACCAGCGGGCTTATTCGCTAAGTCCGTGATGATCACTCAATGATGATCCGTAAAAATTAAGAAGTTATTGGTGTCGTTCAATTATCGTGCAACCAAGGATTTCAAAATAAGTCGGTTAATAATAGCCGACTTATTTTGATATCCTTGGTGGCGAAGAAGCCCGCCAAGAGGCGGCCCATGACCATCGGCAGTCGGCAGACTACTCGCCCTATGATGGTCCGACGACATATGGATAATAGCAGGATAACAATGGATGCTGGTTGAACAAGACCAAGTTTAATAGCTCGTGAGCAGGTAAGGACTTAGGCTGTGGGTTGCCTGACAGGCTGATGATTAATAGATGGGTGGAATATTGGGATGAGACAGACACACGGAAAATAGTAAACGGTGGACCTCTATTGGGAGAAAAGAAGTCCGTTCGTAAGTAGAATGAAAAAACCGGCCAAGTGCGAGTCGGACTCGCGCACGAAGGGTTCCGTACCATTATCTATAAAAAACCGCAAAAAAAAAGTATGGGAGCCCCCCCTAAATATTAATTTAATTATTTATTTTTTAAGTAAATAATATACTCAATATATTGTGAACATTTTAAGCGTCTACCTGCTACCATTATCAATATCGAGCAAAAATGAGCAAAAAAAAATCACGTTTGTTGTATGGGAGCCCCCCTTAATATTAAATTTCTTTTGATTTTTAGTATTTAACAGCGGCAACAGAAATACATCATCTGTGAAAATTTCACCTGTCTAGCTACCACGGTTCATGAGTTACAGCCTGGTGACAGACAGGACGGACGGACGGACGGACGGACAGACGGACAGCGAAGTCTCAGTAATAGGGTCCCGTTTGGCACCCTTCGGGTACGGAACCCTAAAAAGGATCTTGGTAAAAATGCAAAATAAGTAATAAGATAAAAATAGTGTGCAAGTAGAACTGTCATAATAAAGGAAAATAAATCGCTTGATAAGATGATATTATTCATACCACGGAAAAAAAAACACTGCATATTAACAGTGCCATTTCTCGCCACGATCAATAAAGCCGGTATTCATAAACAAGACCTGGGTGGGTGTGTATCTATGCCAGACAGATCAGATCCAGGAACTAATTAAGTATAATGGCTCACATGAGGTAGCGGCGGCGTCGCATTAGTAACAGGTGACCTCATCTTATTGTGTTTATTGGTCATCATTGCATTTAGATGCCCTCTATTTGATCAAAATTATGTCAGAGGTGAAAATAATAAGATACCAACTGATATAATTCGGTAGTATAAAAAATATTGCAATATATTTATTTATAGTTTATCTGAAGATAATATGTTTACAAACATCATATTGGTTGATATGTAATGATACTAATGATAAATATTGATGTGCTGTGATTTACATTGTGTTTTGAATCGCAAATAAAGTATGCTTTGCGGTATTAATATTCTTGGTACCTTGTACCTTGTAAGTCAGGTTCATTCATTCTACCATGATCGATGAATCGATTCAAGTCTTAACACCAGACAAAGAATGAATGATAGTATAGATAACGATAGAACAGGTACAAATTTTACCGTGAAAATAAAACTTGAAGATGCGGACGAAGGGACGAAGCTTTAGTTAGAAGATTTATAGTTAGAGTCACACTTCTTCGGCTCTGATGGAGCTGTTATCCCTCTCTCTCAATGTCAATTCACCTTATCCTATACCCTCATAGCAAAATCAACTTGGCACAGCCCGTAAAAGAAATAGCAAAGAGAATGCTTCTAGAACGACCAGAAAATTTTGACTCATTCGGAATTCAACGTTCGGAGAGGGAACCGATGTGACGCTCGTTCACAAATAGATGGAGCTGCAAGACCCACTTTTGAAAGGTCAACCCCAAGCTACAGACAGTTTGGCCAAATACGGAGCTTCTATAAATATTTCGCGTTCGACCCATTTCATTGTTTCTGGGGGGCAGTTCTCCAAGTGCTGATCGCTCATCATTTCATTTCATTCATTTCTCTCATCGCTTGATTGAGGAAATCATCTTGTATTTACAAGCAGAACTCTATGGAGTAAGGCATGATACAAGCTTAAACTAGATAGGTAATAAATAGCGGTCCACTTTTATCTTGTATCTTGACTTGAAGCAGGGTAGCTATAACGAAATAAATCACTACTGAAAATAATGAGAATGGTTTAGCTCCTTACAAATAAACTAATCATCGTGTTTCCCTTGCGGGGTGCATGTGCACTTGCGTGACTAACCCCCAGTTTCTGAGACGCTGATCACAGGTTACGATTAGCTAACAGAGTGATTAACTAATTTCAGCCAATCACGTGCCGCCATCAGCCAATCGTGTGCCGCCATTTTGAACTACCGATTAGTTAATCGTGACCTGTGATCAGTGTCTCAGAAACTGGGGGTTAGGGATATGATGTTTAATCTAAAATAATTAAAGAGATTATGGATTCTCACAATGTTGCTAAAACGTCACACTTGTGTATGAATACAAATTATTGTTACCTTTTCTTATTCTAGCGCTCACTAATGCACATACAATATTCCAAATTGTACAGGGTGTAACAGAAAGGGGTGTATAAGCCGAAAGAGGGTTGTTAGGGACATCATTCTGAACAACTTTCACTATGGGACCCACTTGATCAGGGCAAATTTATATTTCACTCCACCATAAAGATCAGCTGAGCGCTAGGCCCGAAATGTACTGAGTTAATAAAAATAAAGTTGCTCTGATCCAGTCGGCCCCATCATAGTGAAAGTTGTTCAGAATGATGTCCCTAAAAATCCTCTTACGGCTTGTACACCCCTTTCTGTTACACCCTGTATAAGTAAAATACTGAAATGTTACAAGCGAATGGTCTCGGTCAGGGAACACGATTTTATTAAAAGATGGAGTATCACAGGGAGGGTGTAAGTGATCTGTCCGTCGAGAGATCTGATGCGGCAGGTTTTAGACACAGGTCAAGTGTCTTTGATAAAATCTCAAGCTAGACTGATCCAATTAAACAGAATTGACGAAACAAGAATTCCAGTCAGACAGAAGGTTTAAGGTGTATTTCGGCGTGAGGGGGAATCTCAACAAATTTTACAAACAAAATTCTTCAACATAATTTACACAGACAGCCGGTTTCCGAAAGGAAAAATAGCTATGACAACTTGTTAAACTCTTGTCAAACTCATTTCGACCAAATCCGTGCCTCTATTTTGAAGAATTAATCTAAGAGCGTGTCACATTTGATTGCTATTTCAAAAACTGAGGTTTAGAAACATGCACATCAGATTTTGCAAGGCAGTGCAAACTCGCGCGTCAAAAGAAAAACGTCGTCGCCTGATTTGCAAATTCTGCACTGCGTGGCCTGCGTTAGTCGCCCTCATGTCAGCATAAATCTGTCCAACGATCTCTTGCGTGCGTGCGGTGACAGGTAGAAACTAAGATACACTAATATATGGAAACTAACGCTATTTGTCAGAATCATTGAAACTGGCGCCCCCCTGAAAACGTAACTCACAACACGCCAAAGATCGTTTGACTTTGACAGGTATACGCTGACAGTCAAAGCATAGACCAATTTGCTCTATGGTCAAAGTATCAAACTGAGGTAGAGTCTGGCTAATTAGAATTTAACATCGTAAAGCGCGACAAATTTTTAAATTCTTATGCTTGTAACACCGTTTAAGCCACCGGATATACGAATAAGTTACCTGCAAAAATTTAAATCTGTCATTCTACAGTGTTACTGGTCAGTTTACCTACAGAATAAATGTATACGGTTTTCATAGTTTGACGGTGAACTATACATCAATGTCACAATGACCAAAGATAATATAAACAACAGTGTGGACTGCCGCTATAGAACAGCACTCATCCAAGTTAGACTAGCCAGACTCTATCAATATCAAACTCTCTTGCTGGACTGTCCCAGCGTCAGCATGACGTGTAAGCGCCACTTTACTTGAGCAGCAATTCGTGCATTTCGTCCATGTAACCATATTTGCTGTCCACGCGAGTGCCTTGTTAAACAATGTGACGGCAGAGAGGGAGCACTGTTTATGTTTAGCAGCCCCCAGGGACAAGCTGGCCTGAGTCACGCGATCTGAGACCTACTGAAGGTAGTCGCCAATTTAATTATGTCTATTTATTACATCATTGAAGACGGGTAGGGAGGGTATGTATTATGGGGCTAGGCTGCGATTCAGAGGCAAGAATACGGTTTCGAAAGCAAGTGAAATCTTTGATAACTCCGTATTACGAGTTTTCAATTCAAAGTGATCCGGATATAGTAGATCTACAACTACATTATCTATAATATCGTTATCGATGGTCTATTCAGGATATTCATAAGAAACGTCTAATGAACAAGTCTACACTTTGTGCGCTACCCTCATATCTCCCTGGCATTTTTTTAGACAGAAAAGTCATGACATGAGCCTAGCCAAGAATAATATATTGAAATCATTGCCACGATTTCTACTGCTGAAAAGAATACAAAATATTTGATCGCCAGATTAACACGAATAGGAACCGAACTCGTGACTCACAACTAAGCGTATTTGGTTAGTTTTTATGCTTTATCATCTAGGAATAATTAACGGTCAAGAGCAAGAAGGACTCGCGGACCAAGGGTTCTGATCACACTTGGAGATTTTTGCCTCGTAACTGGTGTGACTAGGTTCCTACGTAAAAAAAAATAAGTATGATGTCATCCATGTAAACCAAATTACATATTTTTGCAGAAATACAGAAATAGTTTTCAGATTTTTCCCTTTACTTGTGCTATGACCTTGCTTTGTGCCAAATTTCATGATTGTAGGCCAACGGGAAATACCCTATAGGTTTTGGATCCATTGCGATAACTATGAAAATCGATCAATTTTACAGCACAAACGGTGGTAGCGTTCGATTGCGTTGACCTAGAAGAGGGTTGATTTTTTCACAACTATATGCGACAACAGACCTTAATAATTGATATTTTCAGCTTGATACGTCCTCGCTATCTCGATACATAAAATGTCTTGACAAACGGACAGACGGACGGCCGGACAACGAAGTGATCCTAGGGTTCTTTTTTTCCTTTTAAGGATCGGAACCCTAAAAATCAACATACTAAAGTAGATATCGAGTATTATAGTATTAGCAGTAGCATATACATATAGCAAAACCCAAGTTTCAAGAAATTGAAAACTCAAATGATAGTTTAAGATCCGGTTTTATTCGTCTACTTTCATGAATCACCAACAGACTTCTGACTCATCCTAATCGATCTTTGGCTAGACAAAAAACATTATTCTAAGCCCGGGCCTCTCAGGAGACGGATAAACAGTCAGATAACTTTTTTTCACACTTTTTGTACGTGTGAAATGTCAAAAGCCCCAGATAAACAGACAGATAAACGCTATCTGAGGAATAAGAGAACGGCACTTAAGCCGAACAATAAAATATGACATTCTAAGCGATTTTACCCTTCCTATTATTAATTAGCGAATGACGAACTTATCTTATTTTTAACACCCCCTCGACGAAGGAGAAATGGGGTGTTAGTCACTCTGTCTGTCTCTCAGCATTTAGAGCGTAAACGGGTGAATTTTGAATGTTGTTTTTTTAATTCTAAAGTATATTTCTTGAAGCTGGTTGTTATGGTAACATCGAGCTGGTCTGATGATGGAGTTCGAAGGTGGGAGCGACAACTATATGATGCGTACTAGTAAACCCATCGAATTTGGGCTCATTAGACTCGTAGTGACAAGACCTTTGAGAATTTGGTACTATCGAGCTGATCTGACGATGGAGTGCGAAGCTCGAAGGTGGGAGCTGGAACCCTGGGATGCTTACTAGTAAACCCATCGAGTTTAGGCTCACTAAATTAGTTGTGATGAGACCATTTTATTTCACCTGATGATGAGGGTGATAAATCTGGAAGACTGGTTTTATGCGGGGTTTTTTAATGCTAAAGTTATGTTTAGTTTTGTTGTCAAGTTGTACAGATTAATGTTAAAATGAAAGTATAGCCATGAATATATGAATAAAGTATAGCAATATGAATTAGGTATGGCAATTCAAGAAATTACGATAAAATCTAAGTATTTTACGGCCCCATTGTCTCTATGCATAATAATATGTTATTATGTTTTATTAATAATACTAGACCGTATTATAAATAAATAAAATCGCTTGCCACAATGGGCACTAAAACGGATTGGAATGCACTTGCCAAAAACATTTGAAATAATAAAGCAGTTTGTCGTTAGATCGTCTAACGGTACAGAACTACGGCTCAACGGTGAGTAGTCATCAGGAAAGCTATAAAACAAAGAGATCTTTTACAGCTATTTTATCACCCTCCTCACACGCAGGAAAGCCCTCAATTCCAGTAGAGCTTTATTAAGCTTACGGAATTAGTGTTTTTATTGATGGCTATCTACTGGTTAATAATGATTTGAAAGTTGGGTGGGATGTGTGTTTAACGTTTATGTGAGTGATTAGGTTAGTGTTAGAGCTCCGTGGTCTAGTGGGATATCATGCTCGCTTCTCACGCAGGAGATCAGGAGATGCAGGTTCGAATCCCGGTGATGACAATGTACCAAATGAGATAAGTAACTAATTGATCTTAAGTACATTATACGGATGTTCTAACGGTGATGGAAAACATCGTGAGGAAACCTTCATTACTCCATAGCTGCGGCAATGGGCTAGCCCCCTGTCACGCAAAATGGAGTGTTAAATACCAGGCTAAAAGTGGACCCATTGTGCCTCTGCTACCCCGTATGGCGTGACGCTATGGTACCATGTTACGTTTGTTGGTATTTTCGAAGGAAAAAACATAAGTACCAGTTAACATAGTGGGCAGTTATTGACTCACACCTACACTAAGTTTATGAACTACCCTCGAAAAGTAAACACCTTATCGAGTTTGGCAAGTAGCAGATAATAGCGAACGCAAATCTCTACGCCAAGGAATAAACAACAAAAAAATGCTGTTAATAAATAGCAAATTTCTAACAAGGGGGCGAAGGACCAGAAATAAATACTCGACTCAATACAAGAAAGAACTGGGTCACGGTTCAAACCCCCGTCGAAGCCACGTGCTGGGGAAACCATATAAGTTGTTACTGACCAGAGGTCAGATTGAAAGCAGAAGGTAAGCTTGTTAGTAAGGAGGTTACGCATTCTTCACTATTTTCTTCATATTTAAATTGGTTGAGGTTGAGCAAATTGTTTAAATTGTTAACCTATTGATTGGTTTTGAGGAATTTCCTTCAATTTCATAAGATTGCATAAAATTGAAATTAACAGAAAATATTTTTCTTCCAATCGAGTGGGTTTTCCGGTTTTTCTCTCGTTTTTCTGCACAAATTACTTCTGGTAATATTCTCAGCTTCTCGTAAATCTTCTATCAATAATCCGGAATTAATTATAATTGAGTATTCTGCAGTAATGAAGTTTTCCATGAAATATCGTACATATAGATAATACCATACTGGATAAAGTTCAAAAGGAACATCTGTTGATTTTAATGTGAACTTAACGTGTGGTCTGAAGGCTTCAGTCACGTCACGGTTATAAAGAAATTTAGAGCCGGTTTTATTCGAATATCTACCTTCTTGTTCGTTGACGTAGATACTTACTATACTATACATACTACACTACGTATAAAAAGAAAGAAAACCGTCAATTCGTAAGCTATTTTGGTATGAATTGTTTCATCGATATCATGCACCCATGGCGTGCAAAACAGGCAGCTAAACTAGCTAGGTAACTATAGGAATCTAATTTATTCGCCGTGAAAGGCGAATATTGCCCGAAGTCAGGCAATACACCAACATCACTCAGGGTAACATGCAATTTGCACGAAACTATTTTGAGTCACCTTACTGATTTAGGGCGAGAATCTCATAGGATTGTCATTTGTTTCTAGTGCAAAGGATATTCTAAAATTTCAAAAAAACTTTCGTGCAACTCGGTTTAGTCGAGTTGTCAAAATTACAGGTTTTGTTTAACCCCTCGGCTGTGACCGTGGCCGCTATGGGCAGATAACAACTGAAATGTATTTTTTATAAAATTATCCACTGACGAAGGGACGAACAGCTGTCAAACTTTTTGGTACGAGATTAGATAGTTCCCGAGACTTTGACCGGGTCTTCAAGTTTTAGTTTCAGGACAAAATATTCTTTCATATTCATATTCTTTATTGACACAGTAACTTAATAATAAAACTTAAATAACATAAAGTGCGCAAAGGCGAGCTTATCTCTTAAGAGAGATTCTTGTACAAAGTCCCGTCTTCCTCTATCTATACTATACAAAGATTAATCAAAACTAATTCAGCTGTTTAGGCGTAAGAATGTAATAAACAAGTCCCTTTCGCAGTTTTAAGATTCTAAGTTCCCGTTCCGCCTATCTTTCTCATTCGCGCAAGGATCTTTTGTGGAAAAGGGACGCGCGCATTTATTAGAATTTTATTGAGGTCTGCTACAGAGGTTTACGGGTACTACCCGGATAAGCTCTGACGTCAATGATATTGAGGGAGGACCGTCAAGTTTGCTTTGCAGGCCCCTACAAACCACAATCCAAACTTGGAGTTAATAAAGTAATTCAGAGTATAGTGTCGACTCTCCTTCGTACTATAATCGTATTTCGTGGGCCTGAAGGGTCCAAAGATCGATTTACTTTATAGACTATTCGTGATAAGAATGAAGTAAAGTCATCATCACTGTCCGGCGGCCTAGCCACGCCCCGCAACCAATCAAATCGTTTCCAATTATCAAGCCAAGTTCACAGTGACCAGTTGAAGGAAAACTTTCGAACGCGAAAGTTGTGTCCTGTCCTGTGACTCAATTATACATTCAATTATACTTTATTGCACAGAAAACATAATACAGACACTTAATATTAGAAAAAATTATGTACAAAGGCGAGCTTATCTCTAATAAGAGATCTCTTCCAGCAAACCTAGGATGGAGAGGATAATTTAATAAAAGGTAGACCTACATAAGTGACTGTGTGTTAACAGATTTAAATTTAAATTTCACTGCATTCTTATCACGAATAGACTGTAGTACAAAATGGAAGACATTCATCAAATGTTTTTCCATGAAACCAGCCAGAAATTGCTGACAATCATCAAATCTCTTTCCATCAAACCAGTGTTGAATCCAAAGGGTTGGAAAAATCGATTCAAGTAGGTACTCGTATGCCCGTCCAAAGTCCACGGCCCGCGATTTTCAATCTACCCACATCGAGATTTATCTTTTAAAGTTCAAAACCTGTGAAAAAACATTACTATAGAAAGTGGAATGGATGAACCAGCGGACCTTTGAGTGGGTAGGTAGGTACCAAATGTTCCACTCAAATAAATGATAAATGTTGGCATGTCAATGTAACAGGAAACACTAGGCAAGGCGAGGTGATGGCAGGTGGTGTAGATCACAGCAGATCCCTGACCGAGTGGTGGCCGAGAGAAGGAAAATGGGGCTCGGGTCGAGCTAATGGGTCGAAGACATTACCAATATCGCAGGGAAAACCTGGGATTAGATTGGATCCTGCAGCCTTTCTCGTTCTTCCCAGATAGTGTATTCGAGCAACAAAAACATTCTTAGGACATTTAAATTTGGCAACATGTTGGCAGTACAAAATTGAGAAGGGGAATCAGCAATGGGTGGAAACAAGCTGCCGATCATGAACACCAAGGTCTTGTGGTTACCTTTTAATACCCAACCTGACCTGGAAGAATCATCGTTCGTTATCGATCGCTGACATTATTTTACAAAAGGGTAAAAAGTAGGTTGCCTGGGTTCCTTCCTAAATTCCTATATCTACAATTCTACATGTATGTATTCTACAGAAATCTTATGTGAAAGATCCTAAGTGGCACTAAACAGCCACCTAGGCTAGGTCTTGGTGGCTGTTTCATTAATTTAATTTAGGTGTTCGGGGCTGAAAGGGCCACTACCAAATTGTTACGTTACCACTGGGTAGGTATATAGGTAGCAATTGATTTCGATACGGCCTAAATTATTCTTTGCAGGGTACCTACCCACAGTGAATAAAATATCAAGTAGGTACTGCTTAAACATTGAACATCCTTCAGAGAAACATTTCAAATTGTGCATGAAAACGGCAGATTATCTTCGGATACCCTACGCCCGAAACTTTCAGGGGTCTGAAGACTGAAAGCTATGGGTAATATCTATTCAAGAAGGTGATGGTCGTGGTGTAGGTGTGTGTGTCTAGTGGGAGCGATACTGACCAGGATGCGCCCGGTGGTGGTCTGCCCCGAGATGAGCTCCCCCGCCCAGTCCTTCGCCTCGGTCATGAAGGTCCCCTCGAATTCCTGCTTGTTCTGCCGCGCCGCCTTCTGCTCCTTTTGCTTGGGATCGTTCGGGGCCAGCTCCGGCTCCTTGCGGCAGCATATGAACGCGCACACCCGCCATAACACCACGATGGCCAGCCCCGCCAGAAACGTGAA